>CAAE01010674.1:0-30374 GCA_000180735.1 Tetraodon nigroviridis | reverse complement strand
AAAGGAGCGGCAGCCATGACGAAAGCCACAGGGAAATTGATTGCTCTCCCTGTCCCTCTTTTGCTTTTCCTCTGCCTGTCTTTGTCCCACTCTCCCTTTATGTATCAAATTAAAAAGAAGTCAATTTTCTTTCAAACTTGGCCCAAGCCATTTAATTCCCTCCAGCGCCAGAGTCGCCGTGGTCCAGTCTGGCGGCGGGTTACCGGCTGCGATATTTTGGTGTTCCATGTGTGAATGGATCATCATTCGTCACCGCTGATATATGATTTAGTGCATCTGTCGTAAATAACGCATAACCTACCTGGTAAAAAGCAAAAGCGTGTTCTTTTTTTTCCACATTAGAGGCCATATTGATGGAAAGGGTTGACAAAAAATGAAATGTGTCTGTTTGAAATGATGCTATCAGCACCTAGAGCAGCAGGAGGTTTTCACTCGTTTAGCCCACCTGAGGTAACTCTGCCATTTCTGTTCAACGTCCAGCTCCACAAGTGTCTCTGCTGCTGTCTGCACAGGCCGCACACAAACAGGTGTCTGTCAGCGGGTCTTTTTTTTTTTTTTTTTGGTGGGCAGCCATAAAGTCACCTCCCCCTCTTTTTTTACGTTTCTTTATTTCTGCCTTTTTTTTTATTGACTGCATTTGAAAGCAACATTAAGTCCTGGATTTGTTTATCCCATTTTTAATAGACTGCTTTTCTGCACTGTGTTGGGATTATGCTAAATTAAGCCCCCCCCCCCCAGCCACGCACACACACCTCTCCAGCCCCATTAGACAGCTTGCAAACTTGCTCGTGTGTGGGCGTGTGTGTGTCCGCACGCTGAATTACATAAAAAGCACAAGTCTGTGTTTTGTGTTCTGCATAAGAGACTGACAGCCCCCCGAATGCACCCATACATTATCCTTCTCTGGGAGTGTGTGTGTGTGTGTGTGTGTGTGTGTGTGTGTGTGTGTGTGTGTGTGTGTGTGTGTGTGTCGGGGGGGGGGGGGGGGGTTAAGGGGGCCCTTCCCCAGCTGTAGAAAAACCCAAAAAAGAAGCTGAAGAATACAATTTCAATGTCAATTGGCTGCACTTTTTTAAAAAGAGCGCTTGTGATGGCGCTCAGACCTAGACGAGAGCGTTTGTTTGTGTCTGGGTTCCGTCCAAATATCAAGCCTTTGCTTTCCAGTTCTTGAGGTAAATAGGCAGAAGTCACTAATGTCTGTGTGCGTGTGTGGGTGTGGGTGTGTGTTTCCATCACATTGACTATTTAATAAATTTTCCCTGCCATTCTATCAGCAGTCAAACAACATCTCAGTGACATGCTTGACAAGCCATGCAATTGTGGAAAACGGACACACGCTCGCGCCCGCGCACGTTTATCTGATGGATGACGTCTCTTTCACAGTGTTACGGTGTCTCGTCCTCTCTTTGCCGCGTTTCTTTTTCTCCTCTCAGCACTATCGCAGACTGATATCAGGTTGAGAGGCTGCCATAGAGCGAAACGTCAGTTTGGTAGCCATGGCAAAGAAAGGAAGAAAGCGAGAGAGAGAGATGGATGTATTATCAGTGGGAGTAATGCACAAAATGCACACTTCCACACATGCAAAGCTAAATGATTTTACTGTGATTACCCATCAGGCCTGTCATCTCTACAGGAAGGCTTTGCTGGTCTCATAGATGACAAGTTGAGTTACGTAGGTGGCCACAGTGGCTTCAACATGCAGTAGACTGTCTAAATCGTCCACTGTGGGACAATGAGAAGTTAATTATGGCCGATGATCGCCAGGCTAAAGGGCAGCTCTGTCAGCTGGAAATCAAACAACTGCCTCTGCATTTTAACTCTCTCTGTCGCCTCCATTAGAGCGACTGAAGACATTTATCTCCCTGTCGGTGGTTGTGTGGAAGAAGGAAAGAGAAAAGCATTGAGGGGAGAAACAGGAGCTGATGGGCGTCTACGGGAAACCTGCAGACCTGAAACTCAAATAGGGACACCAACTCTTTTGGCAGCGAGTCTGGAGTTTGGAGAGAGAACACCCAAACGGTGAGGCAGCTTTGTGATCAGGTCAACAGGCAGTTAAATGTACAAATTACATGAACATGATGGACTGACCCTCTATAAGTCCAGATCGTGAGCAAATTTGGGGTAATATTACAGATAAAATCCCCAGGGCTGACTTCCTCTGATGTCTGGTGTGCTCAAAACAAGCATTTACATATTACATTGACCTCATGAATGAAGTAGCGTTACGAAGGCAAACTGTTTTCGGATCTGTCAGGCGTTCTGGTCGCTTTGGCCACCGCTGTAATTTATGCCCTCGTGCACTTACACCATAAGTAAAGGGAAAAAACAAGCACAGTGACGTGATAATCTCTGGTAATTTGCATTACTGTCAGTTTCCTCGCTCCCCTGGTCCTCACTCCTCCTCCAGTCACTCTGCAGCCTCCCTCGCTCCTCGCTCCCGGGCCCCGGCTCTAATGCGCCCCGGTGGTTGTAGCGAGCAGGCCACAGCGTCTCTGAGGCCTTGTGCTACACCACCATTACTATCTGGCTCGCCTCCACTACAAATTGGATGAACAGGCACTGACACATTTTCAATATTATTACATTAAACCAAGTGGATTTTGATTGATAACCTAATATTGGGCTAATGCAAAACATCAATCATGGCAAGTATATTAATTATTTAATATTGTGGTGTAATGCAGAAATCAATGCTGCCTCGGCACGGGAAACGGAGGGAGGGAGCGAGGGAAGGAAGAGATAAGGAGAAAAGGAGAGCTCTGCGGTCCCCGTAGACCTCAGCAGACGATACGATGATTCGAAAAGAGGGATGAGATGTAAAGCGGTGTGTTTCTAATGGATAGATCCCCTCAGCCCCGGGTGCGGACAGCGACGCCCGGTTTGCCCCCCAACCCCCCACCCCGATAACATCAGGACAGCAGACGACGAGGTGGAGGTATTCAGTGCAAGTGAAGAGCTTCATAAAAGGAGTGGTTGGAGGAGAGGAGTGCGAGGGGAAAGAAAGCAGGGGGAAAAGCGAGGAGAGACGAGTAGAGGGGGAGGAGGAATCGAGCGCAGCGTCTCCCCTGTGTTAGATTGTTTCCCACTAATTGCGCTTCATTAGTGGATTACACACACTGTCACCACGGTAACAAATGTCTTGCTGTCTGGTTGCCCGTCATGTATAATGAATGTGGCGGGGTGTTTGTCAGAATGTAATGTAATTACAGCAAGATGAAGTTTGCCTTAAGTGGCTGACTTGCACGTGGCTCCCTGACAAAGCAGAGTAAACAAGAAAACATCCTCTTCCCCCTCTCATTATTTCCTTTTTTAAATATTTAGTCCCCTTTTATTTGGTACATTTTAGCTTTTTACCAAATGTGGAAAATACAGCTTTTCCAATATTTCTGCGTGTGGCATTCTTATGTTGTTAAACGGAAGTTTGCTGCCACAGTGTATGATGGCATTTCCGGATGGACGGAAGGACAGACGGATGGACGTGTGGAGGAAAGTAGGAAGGCTGGGATGGATTAGAGAGCATGTAATTTTAGAGATGGTGTAGATTTACACTGTGATGCTGCTGGCTGCATTAGCGACTGAAGCCTGTCGATAAACCTTCCTCCTACTCTTACACACACACACACACACACACACACACACACACACACACACACACACACACACACGCACACACGCACGCGTGCACACACTCACAGTCTGGGGGGAGTTGTCAGTAATGGGGGCCAGAGTTGGAAAGGGTGCTGGGGTGGTGCGGGTGCTATGTTCTCTTTATCTGTTGATTTCCACTGCTGCATATTTGAAATGTGCCAAAATTGCATCTATTATTTACTGCCAATTTGCTCTTTTTAAAAACCCACTGGGCCCGCCCCGTCCCTCCCACTTCCTCTTTTTTTTACTCTTCCGCCGCCACCCAGATAATCACGCACACATTTTTTATTAATTCCGAGATAATAAGCTCCGAGTTGTGTCTTTGTACTTGGGAATGATTGGGACTGCCAGCCGCGTGGCATCGCTGTTGGTTAACCTCTCTCTGGTGTCGACGCAAACACACACAATTCAGACTCAAAAAAGGTTACGGTGAGGATAATTCCTTAATTATCTGCCTTTTCCCCTCTTTAAAACAACATTAATTAACCTTTTTTATTACTCCATTACACAAGCATTTCTGTCTTTTTCACTTGATCAGACTCAGAGTAACTATTTCTGACTTTTACCAACAAGAAAATTAATTCAAGGCCAAAAAAGAAAAAAAAATAATTGGCAATTAAGTGATATGTTCGGGAAAAAAACTCTGTGCTGCCAGTTTGTAAAAAAGAAATTTTCCCTGCATGCCTCATAAATGTTTGCATTTAGCCAAAAGTGTGAGACTCAAATTGTGACTTACTTAATTAGAAAAACAAGCTCTTAATTAGTCACTGAATTAACAACTTGAAGCTGTAATTCCAGACAGAAATGTTCATGAAGCATTTGAACGGTTTGTTTTTGCCTCTGTGCACGTGTGAGACTAAAAAAAATAACCTCTCTTTTCATGAAATGACATTTTGTGTAGCGAGTGTATTTACGACGTAGGGGAAATGTGTTGTTGTGTTGCAGGGACGCCGCGATCATCAAAGGCGGGCTAGAACATCTGGTAAGTTCTATCTGACACCCTCCTTTTACCCCTAAATGCACACACACACACACACACACACACTCTTATGCTCTTTGATATCTGCATTGGTAATGAAACCTCCGGAACGGGAGCTGAATACCTTCAGCTGACAGGCAGGCAGAGAGGGAGGAAACGCTGAGCGAGGGAGGCTAGCGGCTCCTCCTGGGTCGGGTCCATCTTTAATATTAGCTTTTCATTTATTCCCAATCCTGCACTCACGCGCCCGGTTTTCACTCTGTTCTCAGCTGCCGACATTTTTTGTTTTATTTTTATGTGTTTGTACCTGTTTGCTGATGGATGAATGAAAGGAGGTTATTTTCTCCTCCTTCCTCCCTTCCAGCCAGCGTGGGACCTGCTCCCATCCTTTCGCCATCCCCGAACCCCCCGGAGGCGTCCCCTCCAGGGACCCGTGTGAAAAATTTAATGATTTCTAAGGTTTCTGCCACTCCTCCCTTTAATACGGGGGTCAGAGTGAAAAGGTTGTCCCTCTTCTTTTTGGGAGGAGAGAAGCAAGGGTTGGATGTGGCCCGTATTCCAGCGGATGAATAATAGAGGGGGGTCAGCGAGGGTTCCGACTCTCCGCGGATGTCGCGCGCCTTCCCTCGTCCTGGTTGCATACTAAACCGCGGCTGCTCCACCATACGTGAATGACTGGCCTCGCCCCGCCATGAGTTACCAAAACGACCCCGGGTCTGAAAGAAAGGGCAGGTGAAACAAAAAAGTAAATGGCGCTCTTGTTGGCAGAAGAGTCGCCATTTAGTGAGGGCTCCGAGCGAAAGCAAGGTGGTAAAGCTTTGGCCTGGGGGAGGAGAGTCCAGAAGGGTTATTGATGCGGGACTTCAGAAAAGGGGGGGGGAAGGAGTCAAGAGATAGCTAGCATGCATAAACAGCAATAATCAATACTCGCATCGGCACTTAAAGTACATCTGGGCCGACATTAAGCGGTTTGGGCGCTTCCTTAAAGCCAAGTGGAGGAATGCCAGCCCATTTCCATAAGACACAGATCCGGGTCAGCATAGCAGTATAGCAGCATGGTAAAGCTCAAATAGATACAACGCTATGGGTCGTTGTACTTAGGAGTGTTTGCTTTAATGGTTTGTTTTCATGGCAGAGGTCAGAGCTTGTGGTTGTTTAATGTGGACCTATATGGGCGGATGGAAACGCACGTTTTTGATGCTTTTTTCACTAGATGCGCATATTGGTTTGTTCCTTATGGCTTGTTGATTTGAATATGCCGCTGCAAACTCAAACAGTACAATATAGGATGTTTGGATTTATGGATGCGAGGAGGCCGGTAGGGAGATTGCACCCCTGCAGTCAGCCCGGGAAGCGCAGGAATCTGATTAGGATTCAGAACCGTAAATAATGAAACCCGTCTCCCTCCGAGGAGGTTCGCCTTCATGGTTCAGATGTGCGTTCCCGTAGATTTCAGACATTTTGACTTCTTTTTGATGAACCTTTCTGATTGGTCCATGAAGCACGCTGATGCCCCTCTTTCCTATGTGATTAGTTGTCTGTTGTTTTTTCCCAATTAAATTTGTCCTTTTTTTTGGGGCAATCATCACACGTGCATGGATTAAATTTCTCTTCTTGATTTTCCTGATGAGCAATCTCTGCCTGTGAAGCTAGCCTGAGTGGCTGCTGCAGTAATTAGCCTGGCATTTTAACATTTCTGTGGTCTGAGGTTCGCTTTATTGTTCGCATTTGTTTTGTTTTCCTGCATCTGAGCGGCTCGCTCACGATCTTCATGGCAAAGCAGAGGAAAAGACTCAGAGTTAATTGCTCCCAGTGCTCTGCATTATTCCCTGGCTTTTTTTTTCTTTGCTTTTTTTTATTTCCTTCCCCCTCCGCGCGCACAGAACCGGAGGAAGCGGCGAAGTTTGTGCGAAGCGAGTCCTCGCTCTGGGAGCAACGCAGCGCTGGTCAAAGAGGTGGCCTACAGCGGCTAATCAGTCCAGATGCACCGCTTCTTAGAGGGGGAAGAAGAAAGCCAGAAAGCTCGATCAATACGCGAGGAATCAGCCTCATCAGGATTACCGTCTCAATCAGCAGCTGTAGCCGTCGTTCCGCCTGAGGATGGATGAGAGATGAGGGAGGGTTGGAGGAGAATGGGGGAGAAAGAGGGAGATGTCATCAGCCCTGGGATGAGTTTGGGTAGTTTGCAGGTTGGCGTAAAACTTGGAGATGAGCGCTCCGATTTCAACTACGAGCTGGCGGCGTTGCTGTCTATAGCATTTCGAATAAATCCCAAAATGTCATCAGTGTATTGGAACAGAGTTTGGAGCGAATGTTTCTTTCTCCACCAAACGGAAGTTGTATTTCTCTCCCCGGTGGTTCCCTGGTGGTGAGCTTTTCCAGTGCATGCCAGGATCCTGGAATTAAAGAAGAACATCTGCTGCCAGAGAAATACTCCATTTCCAGCAGTCGGTGTGGGATTTTCCTCTCCTTTTTCTGGAGTTCCAAGATTCAGCCTTAAAACCGTCACTTATTAAACAATTACTGTTGAAATAGCCCGAAAAGAATCCATCAGTCTGGATCAGATTTGGTCCAGGGTATTCGAAATTTTAAACAGGGCGATCAAGCTCCTACTGGGCCCGTCTGTCGCTCCTGAAGCCGTGGCAGAGAATCGGAACGCTGGTGCCCGTGCCTGACACGTCTCATGGCTTTCTTCACGGAGGGCTGACGGCCCTCGGCGAGTTGAAGAGTTTACTCGGGCGAATGACCTCTGCGGCCCACTGACAGATGCGCACAGCAGCTGCAGGCAGGACAACACTTAGACACCATAAAAGAGACGAAGCGGGGTCACCGGCGGGGCCACAGGAGCCACCTGGTCTTATCAGGCTTCTGCAGAGTTCACACTGAAGCTCTGCTGTGTGATTCTTTTTGTTGTTTTCTCCACTTTTAGCCGTCTTCTCAGGCTTGAAATGTCTTATTAAACATGTTTATCTTTTTCTTTTCCCATGTTGTCCGGGTCCGTCCGTTGCGCTGACGGATGAAGTGATGGGGGGAAAAAAACTCTGGATAGATAAAGGGAAGAGGGAAGGGGGTGGCTTTGGTGTTGATCATCCGAAAAACAGATTTCCCTGCTTATTACACTAATGATTTCATCATTTTTGATGTATCCGCGGGGGGCTGGGGGGACGCGGAAGCTTGGTCGGCGTCTGTGAGGGAGTCTCGTTCCCTCTCATCTCGTGGCATCGCTAAGTGACGGAATAATTTGAGTAACCTCTGACTCCGCGCAGGATGTTCAGAGCCGCTATTGCCGCCGCTGACGTTCCACGACGCCTCTCTTGCTTCCACTGGCTCCCCTTGAGTGTTTCCCAAAAAAAAATAAAAAAAATTGCCCTCCCAAACAAAAGAACGATCGCATTAATTTCCAAATGATGATATTACATTAAGCGTGGGGGATCTCATACATCAGAACGTGAGAACTGCTCCGTTACTGTATGTGCTCCATCTTAATGGTATCGCTGGATGTCAAGGGCATGGAGGAAATTAAATCGGAAAGTGCAGATAGACCAAAGAAGATATTATCTCTGGATGATTGCAGTTTTGATAGGTATTCCAGTGAATTTCATTTTCTCCGGATGGGGAGAAGATGAGTTAGACAAGCACATTTGCTCATTTTTCTTCTACATGATTTATGTGAGTTGAGTATAAAACTCTCTCCTTCCACCCGGCAGCGCCCCCCCCCCCCCTCCCTTTATCAGAAGAACACACACACACACACACACACACACACACACACACACGGTAGTAAATTACCAGCTTTGTGTCGTATCTTGGATACAGCCGTTTACCTGATTGTACACACTTATCGTATAGCCTTGTGTGGGTGCTCGGCAGTGTGTTGCGTTTGCATACACGCACACGTCCCAGCCGTGCGTATCCGCGCCCGCGCGCCTCAGACAGCGCCGGTGCCATCAGTGGGAATGATTCCAGGGAGACAGGGTGTGCCATTACTCAGACTTGTTTACATTTTAAATATGTAATGAAATCTTGTTGGTAATAATGACGGGAATAAAAGTTTGGGAAATTGTAAAAGTGGTGAAGTTTGAGAAATGAGCCCCGGCCTGTGAAATAGCATTTGGGGGCAGGAAACGACATTATTATGCAGTGCTCCTGCCCGCCTTAGACATGAAGATGAACTGCTGGCGGGCCATAAAATGCTGTTAGCCCTAGCCTGAAGTATGGCACATTGTAAAAGAGCCCTGATCCCATATTGCCATTATATATAAAAGTATAGCCATACACAACATTATTTTTCATATAAGATGAGCTCCTTTACGGCGGCCCAGGCCCCCCAAATACAAACACTGATAGGCAGATTTCTCTCTCCCCCCCTTATAAAATATATAAATAAACATATTGCCATGGAACCCATCTCTGCCCTGATCTTATAGACCTCGATATTAAAAACAGAAGTATTGCATTTTCTAGGGGCTCTGTTTTCCCCTGTCCTCTTTTGGGTATGGGATGCATTTGTGTGTTTGTTTTTCGGGTTTTAGTGGGGAGGGGGGGGGGTTTGAAAGATGAGAAGGAAGCCAAGCGGTATGCAACAATTGAAAGCAAATAGAAACAGATGAGGGTGTAAAAAAAGACTCACTGGATGAATATTTAGCGCGATAATTGAAGCCGACGCTGAGCTTATGTTGGAACTCGGTCTTGACAGATATACCAGTAACCGTGCTTCCATTAGGAATTCACATCGCAGCAGTTAATGAGGTCATGGATGTTCTGAAATTCTCTGTTAAATAATCTGCGTTGTGGTTTTATTCTACGTCTGCTAAACTGCTGCTTTTTGTTCTGTGTGGTCAGTTTCCAGCCCGGGGTTGTACGCGGGATGCCATCGCACGAGCTATTTTTACCCGAACCCAGAGGGGGTTGTTTGTTTTTTCAAAGGGATATGCTTATTTTTGACTAATGAGACTCGCCGGGCTCCTAGGTTCACCCGAACACGCCTGAGTCTGTCTATCGTCGGCGGTTAGCGAGCGAGCCGGGAGGCCTCCCCTAGCATTTAAGGCCGGAATTTGTCGGTGTTGAGTGTCCATGGTAGCAATAATAGCATAATTATAGCATTATTTTACGCCTCCGTTGCACGTAGATCATTTTTTTGGTCTTAGTCCTTGATGAGAAAATCAACTTTGTCTGCCTCTTTGGTGCCAATGTGTGTTTCCCCCCTGTTTCACAGAGTGTGGATCATTTTAGGACATGTGAGAAAAGCTCTGCATGTTTGTACAAACACGGAGAAAGCGAATCCTCCTCTTTCATGTTTGTTTGTGTGCCTCCAAAAAGCACGGGGTGGTAATTCAAGAAAGAATACTTTCGATCCCAGGGGGGGGACCACAGATCTGCCTCTTGGGAGCACAGTTAATGACTTGTTATTGTCTACTAATGAATTAAACACAGAGCAAGTGGGCACGCATGTGTGAATTAAAGAAAAAAAGAGTTTAGTGAAAGCAAATAGATTTTCCATCGCATGTGGTTTTAGTTATATTGTAACACAATGTGATAAATTATTAGAGATTTCCTTTTAATTCTTCGGACTTGTTCTTTTTTTTGACTGAGGTGATAAGGAAGCATGGACGTCTGAAAGCGATTCTTCTTCTGTTCTTTATTTCATTATGAGATGCAAAAACAAAGTCTATAAAACACAAGAGTGGCAAACACATTTGCAGCACAAATTCTTCTCTTTGGGAAATAAAACGTACCTGCTTGAGGGTTTGAGCAGGCGTCGTGGTTTGTATACCCCGAGTGTTGCATTACCCACCACTGGCAGCAGCTGGTTGCGTGCGGGTGCAGGCGTGCATACATCAACGATGCACGCATTCTTGCCTTAAGGCCAATGTAAACAAATGCTAATGTAATTACCAAGAGGGGGGTAGGTAGCGTTGTAATAAACTGTAACTAAGATGATTGCGCGACACACAATGGTCAGGTTTGTTAAGCCGTGATGTACGATTGCCCTAAGTGACTGTTTGCACCAAGACTGATTTCTGTATCATTCCAATTATTCAGGAGGCTAAACCAGTTAGCATTTCCATTCAGCTAAAACACCCACCCAAGACCTGATTTTTGTGCCCCGCTATCCCTCCTTTTGCTGTAAAACTGGTCCTGCAGAGCCGGGCGTGCCAGAAAGCGAGAATACAGTAAGTCTGATTTGCGTCGCTGAGTCGCATCTCTGTATGCTGGAAGGAGACGTGGGGAAAGGGTGTTAGCGGCGTGCCTGCGTGTGGGTAAAGGCCTCAAGTGTTCTTCATCCTCTCTGATATAATAGTGATTAGTAATTTTAGCTGTCAAGCGGTGCCAGTCAGGGTGAGGCTGATACTCCATGTCACCTGCTGCAGGCGATGCACATGCACCAGCGTAGGCACATCCATGTTGCATTAAGCTCGCTTCAATCTGTCTGCGGCGCCTTGATGTGCGTTCCGTCTAGGATGTAGCACCCTGACACCGCTGCATTAAAGAGGGTCATTATATTTCTCGGGTTGCCACCGAGAAAAAGAGAAAAAAAAAGTGACGTTTTTCGCAAGTGACAAGTTTACAGTTTGATAAATCACATTTCATCGCTCTGGGCGGGTGCTGGAGCCCCACAGAAGGAGCTGGAGGAAGAAGAGCCATCTGTGGGGGAGGAGGAGGAGGAGGAGGGGGAGGAAGCGCTGCCTGTCAGCGACGCCTCGGCCCCCGTCGTCTAAATGATGCTCCCAGGCAGCAGATTCAGATCCCATCCCCATTAGCATTTAATTTCTCTCTAATCCTACACACACAGTCGCCACCGCTGCATGGTAACGAGGCCCGCCGTGCCACGGCGCCGTGGAACGAACCTCCGAGAGCAATCTCGCCTGCCTTTTACAGCCCCAGCGCCCTGTTGCAGCCATCATTCTTTCTTGACAATTAAGACCCTCAAATCTAATAGCGGAGATATTGGAATTACAGCGGGGCCCTTTTGAGGGCACGTCAGGAGAAAACGGGCGCACCCCTCCCAACGCAGCTGTCAAAGCTCAAGGCCCTCCCCCATTTATGCCCGCTAAGCGTTTTTGATGCGCACATTCGCACACAGGCACGCATACGCTGCGAAGGGAAGGGGAATATGTTGAGTCTTGGGCTGTGATCTGTGTAAAATATGGTCTCCGTGCCCTCTTATCCAAGTCTCCGAAGACTTGTTACAGCAGCTTTTGTTTTCTCTCTCTCCCCCTCGCCCCCCTTTGTCTCTAAATTTCTCTTCATCTCCTCTTCATTGATTCTCCCCGGTGTGTCAGGGATGTTGTTCCCTTTTTTTTTTTTTCCCTTCCTTTCAGAGGGCTTTTAGAGACAACTGGAGGAGTAGATTGGTGAAGTTGTCCCCTGGTGCCCCACAAGGGCAGTTTCACTGTAATGGCTGCAGTTAAAGACGATCTTGGGTAAAATATATCTGAGCCTCGGGATTGTGGTAGTGTTTAGCGTTAGGTCACATACAGCAGATGAAGCTGTAACGGTGTGAGGCCGTCTGGGCCGTCTCAGGCAGAAGCACCACTCAGTTTAAAGTCACACTTAGAGCTTTCGTATCGTTTCCTGTTATCGCTATGGCAACCCCTTTCTAAAATACAAAAATGTAACGTTCTGTTCTCTTCTCCGCTTTTTACAGACTCCGGCAGAGCAGGCTAAAGTTCGAATGCAAATGGTGCTGCAGGCTGCAGGTAAGTGCATCAATCCCACAGATGTCAGCCGCTCGCTCACAACGCTAAAATCGAAAAGCAGCTTTCTGGAGTACAGTCGGGCAGCCTGTCATCAGCCGAATCACAGATTCAGCTTTATTTGCAGCGAGGAGAGACCAGCCCATCAAATAGATCCCAGGTTTAAACTACAGAACCAACCAAGCCGAGTTACAGCAAAATCACCTTAAAGATTGAGCTGATTAGGTACTTTTGTCGTACTTGCTGTGATAAATCTCTGAGCCGATCAAACCGCTGCTGCTTTGATGTGAAAACAACTAATACACACTCTCAACCGTGCATCTTGGACTTGTTTTCACGCCCCCCCAAATAAAAAAATCCTCAGATTACCACAAACCCTCACATATTGGCTTCAGTCTAATTTCACACCCTCCCTGTCGGTGCATAAGTCATAGGTGTCACCCGGCGTCCTGTATTTATATATTCCAATGAGTATTTGAGAGGTAGTTTTGCAGACCAGATGTGACAGGCAGAGATTGACTGTGGAGAAAGATGTCCTCATGTTTACACACTCACACACACACACACACACACACACGCGCATGGGCTCTGCAGAGCAAGGCTCTGATTTTACTACAGGAAACGTACGAAGGCACAGAACATCCATACATCATCTGTAAAGTACACAGCAAGCCACGCTTTCCTCAATCAAGGCCCCGCGGCACAATTACAGCACTCCGTTTCTGCCCGCTTGACGTTTTTATGTGCGCGTACGTCGCCTTGCGTCACCGCCTCGACGGTGATGAGCGTTGTTGTTGGGCACAGACACAGATCCTGGAGCAGGGGAGCAGGCTGCAGCAGAGTGTTTTTATTTCTTAGAGAGAACTCCTGCTTTTTTTCTCCCACCTGACTGTCAGCAGGTGGCTCCTGCTTGTTTGCTACATTATCACATAACCCAATGATGCGAGAAATCGTTTTATTTCGACTCCTGAAGTTTTTGTATCTACAAAAAATGAAAAAACGACATATTCATGGATCTGTTTGGTCCTCTCAATCCACTTGTTCTTTAAATGTTTGTCCCTGTATTTGTCCCGCCACATTTTCATCTTTCCACCTGTCTTCCAGAAGTGCTCTTGGAGAGAGAGGGAGGGAGGAAGGAGGCTGGAGGATGGAGGGTGAGGAGGCAGCAGCAGATGCTGGGAGGTTGTGTGAATGTTAATGTCCTGACGTAGCCATGGAGCTTAAGCCACCTCCTCCTCCTTCTTCCCTCCGCTCCTCTCTGAGCGCCCGCCAGGCTTTCTCTCCCGGGGTCTCCTGACATCCTTAAAGCCTGTGGCTCTCCACTCCTTTCCTCTCCTCCGCTCTCCGCCGTCCCCCCCGCCTTTGTCCGTCTATGTACTCCCTCTCAGTAGAGAGCAGATCATCCCATGGCTAAAGCAGCTCAGGCCTTTGTGTTTGTGGGGGCTCTGTGGACCTGTAATGAGCCCCCTCGGCTGGCCCGCTGGCCTGCTTAGCACTCACTGGGGCTTTCTGTGAGTGTGTCTGTGAGTGTGTGCGTGCGTGTGTGTGTGTGTGTGTGTGTGCGCGCATGTGTGTGGAGAGTAGGATAAGGAGGTGAGAGGAGGAGGAGGGCAACACTGGCCCCCAATAAAAGAGCTGGATGGATAAGTTTATGGGTCACTTCCTGCTTGGCCTACATATCAAAAACACACACACACACACACTAGCTCATGTTTCCAAGACTACCTCACTTGCTGATTTCATCAAAAATCTAAACACAACCTTGCAATCAAATTTACTCTAAAATTAGTGTTTTTAAAAGTCTTGCTTAGATCAGAATGATCATCCATTTTACAATATAGACTTTTGAGTTTTAGAGATGATTGTTTTAAAACTCAATTGGTGACATCTTGTATAAGTTGATCATGTACAGAACAAAGGTTAGTGTGTAAACACGGACTCCTTTGAGCTGCACACGAACACAACCTCCTCGTATCTATTATGCTTCCGTCCTTTCAGCCACTCGCCGGGCTCCTTTCACACGGGCGTCCAGTCCGCTCAAAGGAGCGCGAGCACTGTTGCGCAGCGGCGGGCCCCCGCTTATCCACCCGTCAATAGGCTGCCTTTGCAGAACACCCACCATGGACCCGAGGGGTCAAGGGTCATCAAAACCTTCATCTTCTCCCCATTCGAACTTTTGACAGCGGTAAAGCAAACAGTCCTTAAGATCTCATCAGAGGCTTGAACTTGGCTCAGAGGTGCAAATGAACGCTCTCTGCTGGTTCGTCCGACTCGCCTACCTGCTCGGCATTGTCCATTTTAATAATCCGTCTACGCGCTCGCCACTCGTATTCCTTCTGACGAATGACAGTAATAAAAGAAACACAATAGTTTTATTGTGGGTTTTTTTTAATTTCATTTAGTTGGGTGTCATCTCCTGACCGTGCCGGCTTGGCACAGAGTCAGGTTTTACTCCACGCTGCAGTATTTAGAGAGATTATCATCTGCCTTTCTGTGCAGCCAAGACAAATTAATAATTCATTCTGGACGCTAAAACCCGTATCTGTAAATCCACCCTCTCTCTATGTCGGCTGTAGTTCCGGAGTTTATTGAACTTCCTTCCCCAGCCAGTCAGTCAGGTGTGTGTTTGTGTGTGTGTTTGTGTGTTGGCTTTCTGCAGGCTCGCGATGCCCGTGCGCGTCAGCCTTCTTTGTTTCTTGGTTTTGAGGTTTATATCGGCCGTCTGATCGAGTGACAAACATAAAGAGGCAGTGGGGGGAGCAGCCAAGCTTAGCGGCATCATGCGATCAGGCTAATTCTTCCACAGTAAATACAGGGTATTAGGCTTCTCTGGCACAGCGGGGGTCCTGTAGAGAATCACACCAGCACACAAACACACACAAACACACACACACACACACACTCTCAAGCTCTCCGCTCCTTCCCTCAGCCTTCCCTCCGTACTGCTAGCCCTCCCGCTGCTCCCTCCCACCCCCTCAGGCCCTGACAGATGTGTGCTGAACAGACCACATACATGGAGGGTGTCACCTTACCCCCTCTGGAACTAAAGGGCTAATGCACCACATTTAGGAGGCTGCCGCCCTTTGTTCTGCCAGGAGTAGAGGCAGAGGTGACGGGGATGCAGCGTTCGACGCGGCAGCCAGCGTCGTCTTAGTTAATTCTGTAAATTCTGTAATTTTGGTATTTTTGTAATTTTTTTTGCTTTAGGATCCTCTTTTTTCCCTAGTTATAATGAAAATGAAAACTCTTTAACAAGCGCAGCACAGAAATTCCAAAATTCCTTGTGTTTTCATCTTTACTCTGGGTCTGTCTGGCAGTTTATTTCATGTACAAAAAAGGGGGGGTTTCTCTGTGACATTTACAGTGTAATAACCCCCAACAACGTGCTATTTTTACAACAACCATTCATCAGAGTTTGAGCATCTGTAACTGAAACGGAGGGGATTCCTGCATACAACTGGTTGGTAGCCTGTAATTTTGGAAGAATGGGAATATTTTCTCGGTAAATCAAGGGATTCTCATTCTTAATTTACAGATGCTAATTGTTGTGGATAGATATTCCAGGTTAGTTGGAAATAAAAGTGACAGATATGAAGATACAACTGCATGGAAGGCAGCTTCCAGCGTATCGGACACGGCGAACCGGTTGCACAAGCTCAGAAATCCCCTCTGCTTCTGTGCAGGCCTGTGTCTCCTTTTGTCCTTTGGGACTGTAATGGCACATGAGTTGTCCTGTAATTAAGTCTCTGTAACCATTGATCAGTCAGATTTATGCGCCATTACCTCACCGTTCCCGTCAGCGGCTGTAATTACGTCCTGCAGAGAGACGGAGGGCTAGCGCAGCGCCTCCAGTTACACAGGACCAAAATACCTGAATAAGCTTTTTATGGAACAGGCCCCGCCCACTCGCTGAGACCCAGCCTGACTCCGGGGCGGACGGACGGATGGATGCACGGGTCTGTCGAATTCCCCGCTCAGGTCCCCATGCCTCATTAGCTAAGCCCCTCCCCAAAAGAGAGTGTATACACGTTGAAGGTACATGCGAGTAGCAAACGGATGCATCAAAGTTGTCAGATCAGGCTGCCCGCCTCACTCGCGAACCAAATGACCTCAGAGCTGCCTTCATCCGAGTTTTGCGTCTAATTAATTTTCGGTTTGTTTTACGGGCGTAATAAAAGCAGATGTTTCTCCTCGCCCCCTCTGCTTTTCCAGTCACAGAACATTTACAGTAACAGAGGCTAATTTTTTAGGTTTAACACACTGTTGGCTGATTGAACTCACGTTCATTACCTCGTCAACAAACACAGAAATGAATAATAGGCGCTCTTATATATTTCTTTCTTGAATGGAAAGTAATTGGCTTGAGGTAGTTGTGAAGGGGAACAATTTTCTTGCTTTGAGCTCCGATTTTGTGTTTGCGTGTGTAGATCTCAGCCGTTTAACCAAAGGAGTAAAATTGGATTTACCTTACATTATAGTATGACAGCCTGTTCTATGATGGAATCATTTTGTTTTTGTGGAAGCTTTATTTAATGAATCGCTCACCAGAAGAATATATTGTACCGGGGGCCTGTTCTTTAGCATTTTTCCTGTATGTTTCAGTGTAAATAGGTATTATATTAAAGCATTGTGCAGGATTGTATTAGCTCACCTTCTTGACATGTTGTAGTCATGTTAGTGATTAGCCATAAAATGTGATTCTGTTAGGCTTTTTAATTCATTAAACATTCATGCTCCAGGCACTGAGAGGCAGCGTCTTGGTATAGTTTAGAAAAAAAAAGAGAAAGAGAGAGAGAGATAGATGCCTAAACTTTTTCTCATCTGTGTTGTCTTGTTTGGAGACACCTGGTGATCCTCTCCTCTTGTCTCTCTCCTCCCCCTCCTTCCTCCCCTCCCTCTCTCCCTCCCTCTTACACCCCCCCTCCCATCATCTCTCAAAATTTCCATAACAGAAAAAAATAATTCTAATTTGCCGCTTTCCGTAATTTAGCAACATATGGCTTAAACGATTTTGATGCAAATGCATGTGCTAATTATTTGCAGACGAGCCTGAAACAGCTCAGCCATTGAAGTGAAATGAAAGCAAATTTGCAATCACCTTAAATTTTGCTAACCATTTACTGTTAAGTAAACTTTCTAAGTAATTTAATTACTTGGACCGCTGGCAGGCACTCAGGGGCTTTTCTTTTTAGCCTCCCAAAAGGGGGAAGAATACATATGCTGAATGCAAAGGAAACGAGATGGTGGGGAAGAGGAGAAAGAAGACGGCTCGGACCGCTATCAAAACAACCATATTGTTAAAAAAAAAAAAACCCTTTCTGGGCCTGAACGATGCGGAGAAGTCGTAACAACAAGTCGTAACAACTGCTAGTGTGTTTGTCCGGGTTGTTCCAAGGGCGGCTGAGCTGATGGGCCCCGGAGCGGACGGTAATGGATCGCAGCCGAGTGGTAACCGGCGCAGATCTGCCGGCGTGATTTGTAGACATTTCTAGTGCCTGACAAAACCATCCCTCACGGCGGCAAGGACCAAGGAGGCAGTGATGACAAAAGTTCAATTGAATTTCGACTTGCGTTGTGTCCATGCAGCAGGTTTCAGATCCCGGCTCTTCCTTCGTCCGCTTTAGGCCCAAATCCAGCCTTTTATCTATAAGTCATCCTTTAACTCTGCCTAAAGGTGGCTGATTTGAGACGCTCCCCTCAGTTTCTATCCTCTCGTGCTGGGACCTCCCCCTCCTCTCTCCTCCCTCCGTGACCCTGAGCAAAAAATAAGCCGGTATTGGAAATGGGCGATCTGTCATCGATGGGAGCGGATGGGTTGCTGCAGGAGCCTTGGCCTTCACGCACCAATCATGTTGCTTCTCCTGACGGCCCTTTTGATGATTGAATTGATTCGTTGAACGACTTTAAAAAGCAGCAACAACTCCAAGGCTTGTCTGGTGTCCTTTTTGGAGATAACGTATTCCCTAATAATAGACTCCTGGCGCGTTCACATGTGTTAAGTGCTTATTTTATGTCGTTGTTGTTGCGGTGTGATAGTCTGTTTGATATTGTGCCTTCCCACACCTGGCGGTGGTCTCTCGTTGGGCAAACCAGGGCCACCTTCTTAGAGCTAGCTCTGCTAGTTTGGCTTTTCGTTTACACACTTTCTCTCTCTCAGAAAATGGGCTTTTTATCGCTCTTTCCAGCTGCTGGCACATTAATGATTTGTTGGTCACAAAATTCATTATTTACCCATGTGCATATGCAAAAAACATTGGATTATTGCGGAGAAATCTAGCTGGGTTAATCCAGTTTCTCATAATCTGATAACCGTCTCATCACACAATTCTGTTTACAGGATTGTCGGAATATATTTAGAACTCAAACAGAAGATCAGGTTTTTTTATGCTCTCATAAATGAAATGATTGCAATCTGCAGACTGAAAAAGTTTATTATCAGTCCTGCAAAATTTAAAATTGACCTTAGAAATGCTGAAGAAGTCCACAGAGAGAGAGAGGCGCAGCACTCGGTCTTAACTTATGAAATTCCCTTGTAGTTTCTCCTGGCGCTCCTCGTCAGTGACCTTTCAGTGAAGAAACCTGAATCATGTGCTTGCATGACCCGTCAAGTTTTCGCGCTTGCATCCAGCAAACAGCTATCCCGCTGATTAAAATTTGGCAGCGGTAACGTTCAAAGAAACATAAACACGGCTATAAATTAACAAAAACATATATATATAGGCTGCTACCGCTCACAACAGTATGTAAACTGTAGAAATTAAACCAGCATGTTTGTGCGACATCAGTGACGGTGAACATGCAGGGGAATCCTCTCCTTGTTGACTGTTTTTTCTAACAGCTTACATATATTTGCTCCCATGTCTTTCATAGGGGACCTTTGTGCTAACCCAGCCAGTCGTAGCTTTTCTGCAGCTTCTGCAGCGCCTGCGTGCACGCACACTCCTACACGCACAGGCAGTTCAGGGCCGGGATGGAATTAAAGTAATAAAAACCTCTTTGTTTTAGTTTGTATTGGACCATTCATCATCAGATTATTTAATACGAGCCTGTAATTGTGCCATCCCCAACCATCGCTAATGGCCGCGTTCGCCTGTGTTTGCTTTGTTGATGGAAATGAATGAAATTAGGATAAACAACCGCAGAGTCGCATGTAATCAAGCCCTGATTAATGCGCCAGCATTTCAGCACTGTTTCTCATTCCACAACACCTGATATCTTTCCCATAAACAAATTCTGTTTGTCTAAATGAAGAAATTAAATGACGCATTTGATGAGTTTATGATTGACCCGGTCCAGCGAGCGGCTCATTATTCTCTGTCTGTTGCGGCCAAGAGGTATGTGACTAATGCTCTGTCGCTTCCTACACCGAGATTTATTGCTGCCACTGATTAATGGCAGCCGAACAGCATTTTAATAATTTTATGATTGTGGTTTCTGGCAGTCACAGAGCAAGATCAAGAGAGAGGAAGGAAGATTGAGGGTGGGGGGAAGGGACTGTGTGTGTGTCTGTGTGTGTGTAGGGTGGTGACAGGAACTCCAACTAGACTTAGCGACAGAAATTCTTCCTCCAGATTACGTTTTTCTGTTTGTTTGGTTTTTTTTTCTAAAGCCAGGCAGCACAGTGCAGAGGGCTTGATGACGTGCCACCATGACCTCTGCCCCCAGCTTCCTGTCTTGTACTTAACTTGTAACCATGTACTTAAAAATAAAATTAAATATAAAAAAAATGTATATATATCGCCTGCCTAGTTAGCGTGTTTTCCGTTTTACTTCACGCTTAAAAGCGATAGCTCTCTGACAAATTAAGATGCATCCTTCATTTATTCTCCGTGACTCCACTCTGCGGGTGGAGGGCCGGGGTGTGGGACCTGGGTGGACTCCCTCCTCTTGCACTCCTCTAGCGCTTGTGTACAGCCCCCATTAACATGTTTCTCTTTTTAGCCCACATTAACTCGGCGTCAAGAACGCTTTAATCTCCCGGTTATTTAAGCCTTTTGGACATATTATGAGCCTCTCCCGTATGGTTGATGCATTAGCGCGCGAGCTGGCCCGTGTTTGTTTTCCTTCTCATCAGGACAAGTTAAACTGGGCGCTCCAGCCCAAACACCGCGCAGGGGTTTGCGTTCCGGTCCTGCCACAACAACGACCTTTCAGCGTGAGCGATAGCTGGAATTAGATTAGCAGAGGTCATTTTTTCCCCGACTTGGAGACACATGAATAAACGCAGGAGGGCCGATAAACATTTAGACACCTGTCGTCTCCAATCTGGCACTCCCGGCCTCAGGAGCAGATGGAGGCCAGGAGGCCTTTTCATAAAGGCCTCGTTTTTGTGTAGATTGTGCTTTTACACGCACAAATACACATTAAAATAATATTCTTTGTTTCTCAGCCGCACTAAAGAGAGGAGTCTGGGTTACAGGTGCCAAATTAGTACAAATTCCACTTTTAAGTTTTCCTTTGCAAACATTCTGGTGAACGTGTTGGGTTTATCGCTATTATACTTTTAAAGATGGTAATAGGCACTTTCCTGCTGTCTGTACGTTACCTCAGTCAGCAGGCATACTGTACTTGACACTTGTGTCGCCCGTCCCGTCTCCCGCTCGGCCTGGGCGTTCACGTGCGCCGCCGCGCTCAGACATAACAACTGGCCTCATCTGCGGCGTCCACGGGGCCGATGACAGCGACATCCGCCCCCGCTCATTCAAAAAAAAGGGAGCCGCCGCTCCATTGTTTACAGTGGACCAAACGCACGCACACGTACGCACACGCAGCCAATCCCGATTGTTCATTGTTCGGCCTCCCCCACCCCAGACCGCTCCAGCCCCCTTCCCCCCCAGCCCTGGCCCGAACATGCTTTCTGCAACAGAGGAGTAAAGAAAAATAAACATCTGATTAATTCTCTATCAAGCCAATCATCTGCGTTTGGGTTAAATGAGTACTGCAAATCAGGCAGCACAGCCCCCCTGGGTGCTGTTCTCCCCCACCCTGAAATTCCAGCCATGTGTTTGAGCAGAAACAAATCCCGGCCCGTACACCGGTTCTCTTTCATCTCCTCGTGCAGAAGAAGGGAAATAATGTCTATTTAATTTCCCCTCTTTCTTCTGCTTGTGTTTTTGCATTCTTCAGGTGGGTTTTTTTTTTCTTTTTTGTTCCCTGTCTGTTTCACCACCTCTTTTTTTTTTCTTTTCTTTTGCCACGTCTCCATCTGCGGGGCACATGGAGCGCTAACGGGTGAACGTGGAACATTTCCTGACAGTTTGACAAACATGATTTCTCGTTAGCAAAGGCTAATCTGCCTCTCACAGGTCGGTTCATAGCTTTTTTTTTTTTTTTGTCGTTCTGGTGCATCCATTTGTAGCGTCTTGAAACTTTTAAAAGCATATAATTCCTGTCTTGGGTGTAAAGGTGTGTACATCTCTCTTTATCTCGGATTAGCTGGGCTGCAGAGGTGAGTTAGGCGTCTAATCTCATTTCTAATTGTGAGTTACATTGTAATCCCCGTTCTGCCAGGATGTGACGTGACCTTTGACACCCCCCCCCCACCGCCCCCACTCCACGGGATGAGCGTGCGTGCGTGGCAGCGGGACCAGTCCGGAGCGATAGCCGGGAGATTGGCGAACCTGAGGAAAATTGAGCGGCAGTGGGGGCGAAGGGGGAGAAGGAGGCGTCGCGTGGCGCTATCAGGACTCATCTGCGGCATCGGAACAGACAGTCGCCGCAGACCAGGGCAAGATGTGCGGATGTATGGAAAAACGGGGGATGAAATCCCTCAGCCGGCGTTTTTAGGCTTTCCTTACAAGCTGGCTTTGCTCCACGCACACTGATACGAGAGCAGGGATGAGCATTCAGACATATATATAATCCACACACACACACACACACACACGCGCAAGCACTATTAAACCCCGGTGGATTACAGCTGGGGGAATTACAGTCAGGATTTCTGTTGTCTCGCTCGGTTCCTCTCCTCTGCTTTCACTGCCCGCGCTCGTCAACAGCCCCACTTGGCCCAGGCTGCCAGTGCCGAGCTTTTGATGAGGCGGTGTCAGCTATTTGTTTGGCCGAGCACAAACGGATTTGCGAACAGGAGCGCGCCGAAGAGGGGAGAAAGAAAAGCCGGAGGAGAGGGAGAATGGCTGCCCTGGCATGCGCTCGGGATTGAGAAGTAATCTGCCACCTTCTTCCTCTTCTCCTCCGCCTTTTCTCTTGTCTCTCACCGGTCGCTCTTTCTGCGACTCTCCTTTTTCTTCTTAACTCCCTCTGTCGCCCTTTATCTCTTGAACGCAGACCGCGCCAGCGTCGGCTTGCAGCTGATTACCGGTGTAATCACACACATTTTAGATGATCTGATAGCAGAAAGGGCCCACAAATCATCTTAACGCCCTCCCGAATCCAGCGAAAACTCCTTCTCCTTCTGACGGTGGCCAACAGCCGCCACTTTATTTCTGTCCTCAATGTGTTCTTTTTTCATGCAGTAGGCCAGAAAATTCCCCCAGAAAAGCCCAGTTAAAACAATGGCCCAGTAAGCCCATTCTGCCAGCATCCAGCGCTCATTTCGGTGTAATGGAAGCCCCGGATTTGCGGCTGTAAGTAGATTGAGGCACAATGAAAGTACAAGTGGAGTTGATGTAGCTAACTTTGTGCGGTGTCTGTTCTCCGCTTTTGTGTGGACTTTTTTTTTTGTTTGTTTGTCTGGTTTTTTAGCAGTTTTCCCAGCTTTTTTGAAGTAAAATTTGGACGCGGCTCGAAGAGCGTCGCGTCGGCAGCTTGTTTGCTGCGGCGGTGGTTTTGATACCGATGGAGAAAGACGCTCCTTGCGGGAAACTTTTTCAGCCTTCTTGGTTTGTGGACGCTTTTAAAACCGGAGTGTTCACTTTCAGATCTGTATTTACAGCTAAACAAACTTTTCGCTCCATCCAGGCTGTGTTTTGAGAGCCCGCATGAATGAGACACACTGGGTGGAAGTATAACAGGTCTCATTTCTAGCCCATCAGATCTGCTACGGCTGCTGGTGTAGCTGCTGCTGCTTCGGTTGTGACGGTTGCCGAGGCAACAGGAGGCGTTGAGGGACGCTTCCCAGGTACTTTCATGAGTAAAGTTGCATTTTTATAAAACCTGGGCTAAATATCACATTATCCCTCATGTTTGGTCGTTCCCTCGCCATTTTCTACTGTTCATGTTGGGTTTGGTTTTTTTTTTTAACCACATTTCTCTGCTCTGCCTCAAACCTGTGAACCGTAACATTTTTTTTTTCAGTCGACTGACACTGTTCAAATCTATTACAGACTCCTAAAAGTCGTGTCCAGTGCAGATTACAGAGCTGTGGACGTCCTGAGCCCACTCCCCTCGCCTCACGCCTGTCATTTAGTGGGCCGATCTGTCGTCTTCCGCTGGTTTTAAAAGGGGAAGGTCTAAAGTGTGGCGGCTGTCCGTCAGGCACGCGGCGACGGAGTGATGACCGTTAGATGCCACACCCCTGGCGCGAATGCTTCTGAAGTCAACACTCACATTTCCAAATGTTGTGTTTCTAGAATCTGAATATATCTGTTCGTTAGATCTCAGGGTTTGGCTCCTAAAGTCCACCAGCGCCTGAGGTCGGACCTTTCTGTTCCCTCCTCCCTCGTGGTGAACCTGTTACCGTTACCGACTGGCTGCCTTCTCTTTCATTTGCCCGACTTTCTTTTGAACTGCAGGTGCCGAGCCTGAAATTATCGCCCCGTCAGCTGCTCGTTAGCGCAGCAGCCTTTGAGTTTTCCGCCGGCCTTTTGTCGAGCGTCGGCACTTAGAGAGATAACAGAGCCGGTGACCTTTGACCCTACGGGCCTTTCAAATGTCATCCGCCTTGAAAGCCAAGCGCCGCAGCTGCAAGTAGTTCCGAGCTAAACCCGTATGCAAACAGAACCGGGGGAATTAGGAGAACCTAACAGGGTCCGTTACTCCTGAGCCGAGCCAGTCGGCAGCAGAGGGGAGAGGCTCCCTGCGTTCCTGTAAAGGGCCTCTTCCTCTAATTGTGTTAACCAAAACAACGGGGGCTAAGTAATGGGGTTCTTCAGCGAAGCACATTTGGATAGATTGTGTAACACCTCGTGTGGGTGTGAGGTGGGGAGCAGCGAGGAGAGAGAGAGAGGGAGAGAGGGAGAGACACACAGGGCGAGTGGGCGTCATTATGCGGCGAGAACAAAAGGCCAGAGTTGGCAAACGGAGGCATCCGCTGAAAAGCCCGGATCCTAACCGGCCGGCTAATTGCCGACATACATTGTCAGGGAGAAAATATAAGGAAGGTGGGGAGGGAAATGGATGGTGGATAGGGGGGTGGGTTTCTATGGCTGGCAGGCGGGGGTGGGGTGGTGGATCAGGCTAGGGGGGGGGGGATGAGGTGCTAATGTTGAGGTCCCCCCCACCACCACCCGTCACTCACAAACACACACTTCCTCTAGGCCCGTGTTCATGTTTGCTGCCATTCTCTTGGAGAGGCGGTCTGTAGATTCCGGTTTTTAGGATGGCATGACGGACAAGGGGCGAGTCTGTGGATGGAGGAGGTAGAAGGAGGAGCAGAAAGGTGGGGACGAACACCCGGATTCGTCACACTGCTGTGAGAGAGCTTTAATCGCACCTGACATGTTTGCTCTGCTTTGAGCTCTCTCCCACTCCGGTCTGCTCCTCTGCTCTCCTCATCCTCCTCCGTCGCCGTAATCGCGCGTCAGAGGTTTTTTTTGTTTTTTTTTTAAAGGCGCTTTGGCGATTTTGGAGATAAAAGGGATGAAATCATCCCAATTCCTGCCCCGCCGCTGAGCCGCTCACACTCCCTGACAAAGCTGTCAGACTCCATTCTGGCTCCGGCTGCCAGAGCAAACTTAGTCTGCCATTTACAATCAACGTGAGGCGGTGCCAGAGTCCCACTCCACCCGTGTCAGAAGCCTCCAACCGCTTTCAGAAGTGCGAAAGGCTCTTTTTTTTTTGCTCTCTCCTCACAGCGTCTGTCTGCATGCGCCTCTTTGCCCTTCTCTTCTTGAGTCTGGCTCCATCCACGTGGCTCGCTGTCTTCGTTGAGAGCGCTGCAGGATAAACTCACACAATCTTTGTAATTGTGTAACAAATTACCGAGCGATTATGCCAGGCTGTTTACGTCGCGGTACCGCGCTGACCCAACCGATGACCCCATCAGGCTCGTCTCTGCAGACGTGGAGGTCCAGTCTCCGAAAACGGTTTGGGTTTTTGTTGGTAAGATGACAGAAAGCTGACGCGAGTGTGATAACCACTGAACAAAAGAAACAGCCTGTAAGCGTAGAACTATGCGTTAGCCCTCTAGTTGCAGGAATCAGACAGATACGCAGTAATAATACTTGGCTAGCACAAGGTCAGGGGAAAAGGGCTTTTTGGAGCTTGGAATTCCATGACAGGCAGTGAGAAACTCTATTATTGTTAGAATGACATAAAATCATATAAATTTACCAGTAAAAAACACCTGACGGGGCTGCATTTTTTTTTAATATTCCTGATACGTCAGAGATTTTGGGTTTTTTTTTTTTTCTTGAAGTCATTTCCTGTCCCGTGTCCTCTTCCCCGCCCAGCCCGTCGGCCCCTCCAGCGCCGCGGGGGCCTCTGCCTGGTCCGTACGGCCCGGGAGCGTCACGTCCGTAGTCTCCGTGCCAGCATGTTAATTTTTTTTCCTCAAGTCAAAGGGGCAGCTCCCTTTTCATCACGGCGGAGGTTGCGGAATATTCAGCACGCTGCAGATGTTCATGAATAATGTCTGTGGCCAAACCCCTGGCTGAAGCTGGAGAGGAGGAGAGGGGGGGCAGACAGAGGGGCGAGGAGAGCGGGTGAGTGGGGAAGGGGGTGGGGGGGGGGGAGAGCCAGATAATTTACACGTAGGAGGGATCTGACAGGCGGCGTGGAGCTTTGTGATCATTCCAAAGTTCTAATAATCTCTCTCACCTTCTCCATCTCCCCAGTAATAAAAGAGAATAGGTGATTGCACCCCGGGCTATGTTCCCCACGTAATGACTCCTCCAAAGGCGCAGAGCTGCCAAGGAAAAAATGAACTTTGAATGAGCCGCGAATTGGCCCTGACAGAGCGATACGCCGTGACACAGATTCTGTAGCAAAAACAGACGTAGCGCTAATTGATTATCAATATTTTAAGCAAAGCGATGAAAATAAGCATTAAGGGATGAGAAAGAAAGGATGGGGGTGGCAGAGAACAGGCCGCCTTCAAGGGCGGGGCTGTCATCAGTCCAATATCACTCGTCCTCCGTGCGCTTCCACCCCTCCTTCACCCAGACGGCCTCCCCCCGTCTCTCCTCCTCCCTGGTGCCATTCTCAGCCAGCCTGCTCCAATACTCGCCGTCTGGCCGCTTTCATCATCATTGCTGCTTCCTACATTTGGAGCCTTTTATTTGTTGTTGTTGTTTTATTTATCGCTGAGGGCCCATACATGTTGGCCATCTCGAGCTTCAGGATGCGATACTGGATCAGGATTGACCCATCGTTTGTGAAGTCCATGCTAAGGAGCTAGCCAATGTTAGTGGGGACCACCAAGTCTGCGTCTGTTCTGCGGTGGCTGTTTGTTTCCTGTAAACGTGCTCACTTTCTGCTGAGGCCCACTGCTGCTTTTAAGGGATCCCGGCTCTCTCCCGCCTTTCTTTTGGAAGCGGACGCCCTTTTGAACCGCCCTGTGTCAGTGCTGCGATTAGTGGCGCCCGTTTACCTTTCATGCGCGGGGGTTCCTGATAGGTTTAGTTCCCATCTCCTCCACCCACTGCCACCACACACACACACACACACACACACACACACACACACACACACACGGGAACACTCGCAGTGGCGCGCCTGCACAATAGCTTTCAGCAGGGGGACTACGGCCTATTCTCCTCAATTCAACAGCATGCTCAAGTGCATTCACGCTGCAACAAATTGAGAAATGCATCTCACACATGCATGCGCGCAACATATCAGATCATGTTTTTTTCTACTTACAACTCATTTTATTCTCAATAAACGATTTTAAGGCACAACTGGCGTCACAGTTGGGTTTTGGAAAGTAGATTTTTGACATTTCCCCACCTTACAGACACTTAAGGTATGATCGTAATCTTACTAATGTCATTTAAACAGCATTGCCAGGAAGGGACGCCTAATTGATAGGAACTATTACCTAGGTTGCTTCGTTAATTCATCATTAATTCATCTTCATGTATTGGAGACTGCGACTCGTTCTTTTTCAAAGAGAAATAAGTTTTAAAAGACGAATGAAATGAAAAATATATTAGGAAGAGAGGCTGTGGCATGTGAAGACATGGCAGGGTTAAAGTTGAGGTGGAGATGTCATTCCGAGGCCCCAAGCATGCTTAATATTTTACCTCGTGATCCCTGCATTATGGATTTGCTCTTGATTGCTCCTCCCAGACCGTTTATGCATTAACCCCTCGTCCTGGTGAATTCCTCCTGACGGAACTTTTGGATTCTTTTCAAAGGCGTCTCTTTTTTTTTTCTTTTTCTAACCAACATGACGTTTGTGATTGCCCAGCAAACATGCACATGGTGCCGTGCTGTAATAACTCCTGAAGGGCTTTTACAATTAACATGTGGTGTTTCCATAGTGGGATTTAGCGGTTGAACTTAGTTTGACCTAGTGGTTGCACTATATTTGCTTTGTTGTTGGGTTATCCCCTCAGGCTCTTATGGTGTGTGTATGTGTGTGTGTATTTCTCAGGTGAGTTTACATGAATATGTGCGTGCAGCCCATGGCAGTAACCTTCCCCTCAGATCTCTCCCCGATCGCTGGAGGCCTCTGCTCCTCCCAGCCTCTCCTCTAGCTCCTCTCTGGCCCGGGGTCCGGGGCCTCCACCTCTCCAGAGCGCACAGATGAGGCTGCTGCAGACTCACGGGATCTGTTGGCACCCTGGGGTCTGTAGGCCAGGCTGTGGTTCCAGGCCCAAGCCACCCACTACTACACAGAAGACCCTAGTGTTGACCACAAATAAAACCTGCTTTCACCTCCCATATTCCCTTTGCTCAAAGGGGAAAAAGACCTGGACCCTGGTGTGTTTATTGGTGCACAGGGCTTTAGAACATGTGGCAGTGTGTAAAAATCCTTGTTTTAATTCTCTCACTTTAGGACGCACAGCCAAGAAATAAACACTGAGTCCAGAATTCCAGAACCCCTGAAAGAAGATGAAAAGTAATATGTGGGGGTAAATTTAAAAAAAAAATCATTTTAAATTAGGATTAGGATTTTTTGTTGTGTTGCTGATAAAATTTAAAGCAAAAAACTGAACTGCTCAAATCTTTGTTGTTCTAACAATTCAGTGCGTTTTATTATCTTATGCATTTAATGACACAATTAAATGATTCAATTACACAGCTGTAACAATAGTTTTGCTCAAGTCTCAAATACACACAGCAACTGTTGGAAGGCTACCGGCTCACTTTTTCCCACCAGCTGATCGTGTTTATTCAGGATTTATTTTTTGGTCTGGACAGAACAAGCGCTCCGCTGCGGTCGCCTGTGTGCTCTGCCACCTAGCGGCGGACATGGGGAAGCGCCTCTTCCCACGATGCATTCCGTCTCTCCACCTGTTGTAGATTTTTCACCCATATCACCACACTGCTCCTTTAGGTGCAGCAGGCATCTGTGTCATGGTTCAGCTCGACTGCCTCGAAGAAGAAAGCATTTCTGCACCTCTTTGACCTTCGGTCTGGAGGTACAGAGGTCAGGTCACGCGAAGATGACGCAGGGCCGCTCAAGCTGTTGTTACTCAGACAGATCACAGAAGAAGGCAACTGCAAGATGTGCGATCACGCTCGAGCGGCGGTACTTTTCCATCTCCCCCGTTTGCTCTCAGATCTGGTGTAACTACAGTTACTGAGATCTCAGCCCGGTTTGTGTAACCCAGGAGGACGATAAGCCTCCGGTTTCAGCCAATTTCTGTCAGTGGTTTGGTTGATACACAGTTATTTCCCAACCATAACCTTCAGATATCCTCTTGACAGTACTCGGTTGTTCTTGAATCAAAGCAGTTTGTTTTGGAATTTAAAAACCTATTAAAAATATGTCATCACATGGACCACCCAGAGTCCTTTTGGACAGCCGGAATTAAACGTTTTTAGTCGTCTTTTACACCATCCCTCACAAACGGAATCATCCTGCCAGTTCTTCCGTTGCAACATTTTATTTATGGCTTTAATTCAGCACAAAATCAGCAGAGATGTTTTCATTTGAAGTGAATTTGCACGTGAGCAGGCGCGGACCGTCAGTCTCTCTGTGAATCTATCGTCTAAACGAACCGGCCATGAGCTACTCGGCCTGTCAGACGGAAGATTCCGCTCTTCAGGTACGCGGAGGATCTGGCAGCGCTCTAACTGTTGTGCTGACCTCTGCGTTGAGCGCTGCTCGTTTTTAAGTGCTGTACTGAGTTTATTGACCGGTGTGGGCAGACTGCTGCTCTCTCACCTCCTGAACTCTATAATATGATCGCCTTTTTCACTTTTAATAGCTGCTGCGGCAGCCTTAGGCCCGAGCTAGCGCGCTCCTGTGTCGAAAAACTCCTCTCTCCTTCTTTTTCCTCTCGCCCTCTGCCCCCCCACCCTTTCGTAATAACTCTATAACTCACCTCAGCCCTAGATTTAATTGCTTATCTGTGTGTAAACGTATTAACCCTCTGCTATATCTGTTTTGCCGGCGTCCCGGGGGCCCGACGAGCCTCTCCGACCGCCCCGCGCCTTACATCCAATGAATAGTCCTTCTCTGAGTGGTAATAGGGAATCAGCATTGTAGCAGCAAGCATCGGCGGCGTGTAAGAGATAAATCAGATTGGGGGTCTTGCTTTGCCAGTTTATTGAATCTAAATTGCGTGCGCTCGTGGCCCCCGCCGGCCCTACACGGCCCATCCATCTCCCGGCTGATAATGGAGCGGGCTCGGTTCCACCTGGTGGGAGCATTATTACATTTCCCCTCTAACGAGACCCAGCTAATCCTGCCAAGGGAGGAGGACAGCGGAGAGAAAGAGAGAGGAGCCGAAGGAAGATGTCGGAGGGAGGAGCGG
>CAAE01010666.1:0-13892 GCA_000180735.1 Tetraodon nigroviridis | reverse complement strand
CACGTGACCGATCAAGGATCAATGAGTTTAACAGAAAGCGAGTCACGTGATCGAGTAATAAAGGAACAGAATCAGTTGATCATCTTTACACTCTTTCATCTCTTTTACTGTCTTCAGGACAGAGAGGATTCCTGACTGGTTCCACTGGGACAGAGAGGATTCCTGACTGGTTCCACTGGGACAGAGAGGATTCCTGACTGGTTCCACTGGGACAGAGAGGATTCCTGACTGGTTCCACTGGGACAGAGACGATCCCTGACTGGTTCCAGTGGGACAGAGAGGATTCCTGACTGGTTCCAGTGGGACAGAGAGGATTCCTGACTGGTTCCAGTGGGACAGAAAGGATTCCTGACTGGTTCCACTGGGACAGAGACGATTCCTGACTGGTTCCACTGGGACAGAGACGATTCCTGACTGGTTCCACTGGGACAGAGAGGATTCCTGACTGGTTCTACTGGGACAGAGAGGATTCCTGACTGGTTCCAGTGGGACAGAGAGGATTCCTGACTGGTTCCAGTGGGACAGAGAGGATTCCTGACTGGTTCTACTGGGACAGAGACGATTCCTGACTGGTTCCACTGGGACAGAGAGGATTCCTGACTGGTTCCACTGGGACAGAGACGATTCCTGACTGGTTCTACTGGGACAGAGAGGATTCCTGACTGGTTCCAGTGGGACAGAGACGATTCCTGACTGGTTCCAGTGGGACAGAGAGGATTCCTGAGTGGTTCCACTGGGACAGAGAGGATTCCTGACTGGTTCCAGTGGGACAGAGATGATTCCTGACTGGTTCCACTGGGACAGAGACGATTCCTGACTGGTTCCAGTGGGACAGAGAGGATTCCTGACTGGTTCCACTGGGACAGAGAGGATTCCTGACTGGTTCCAGTGGGACAGAGAGGATTCCTGACTGGTTCCACTGGGACAGAGAGGATTCCTGACTGGTTCCAGTGGGACAGAGATGATTCCTGACTGGTTCCACTGGGACAGAGACGATTCCTGACTGGTTCCAGTGGGACAGAGAGGATTCCTGACTGGTTCCACTGGGACAGAGAGGATTCCTGACTGGTTCCAGTGGGACAGAGATGATTCCTGACTGGTTCCACTGGGATCCTCACCTGTGCAGGTGAGCTCGGGTTACTCTCGTCCTCTTGTCCTCTAATTGATGACTAATGAGTTTATTTGTTTTAGGAGAAACACACTCGTGTTTGCAAAACACACACACGCCAAAGCGCACGCGCACGCGCACAGCTCAATTGCGCCGATGTGATTCAGAAATAATAATAAAAGAAACTTGTTCTCGTTCCTCAGATCAATAAGCGCGTCCGGACCCGCCCTCAGACACCGCCGTGGGTCGGGACGGGCGGCCCCCACCCAGACCCCCACCCGTCCTCCTCATCCTCCTCATCCTCCCCCCCACGCGCCTCCGCTCTCACCTGTTGGTCGGTCCTACCTGAGACTCCCTGCGACGAGCGGAGGGACGCACTTTCTCTTTGTTCCCCCTGAAGGTTCAACCGGACCAGGACCAGGACCAGGACCGGGACCGGGATCGGGATCAGGGTCAGGATCGGGATCAGGATCAGGACCGGGATCAGGATCAGGACCGGGATCAGGAACGGGATCGGGAGCCGAAAGATGTCGCGCGCAGAGGAGCGCGAGGACGCAGACTGCGTGTGTTCCGTCGGGATGAAGTTCGCGTGGGACATCAACGACCCCAAACTACCGCAGGTACCGATCAATAATCGATGGACGGTGACGATGATCCGAATTAGCACGAGGGAAGTGATCAGACGTCGTTAATCCAGCACATTTCGGGATTATTGAAGTTGGTGATGAGGTGATGAAGGCGCAGATTCTCGGAGACTCTGACAGATAAAAGAGAACATCCACGAGAGAACTTTCATCTGCTGCGATCAGTGATTTATTGAATTATTTTCACGACGCAACAACGTTTGTTTATCCCGAGAAAAAGTCTGATTAATCCAAGAAACTCCTGAACTTAGTGTCAAGAAAATAGAACTCAGACATTTGGAAGAATTATTATTATTATTATTATTATTATTATTATTATTATTATTATTATTATTATTATCCTTATTGTTATTATTATCATTATTATTATTATCATTATTATTATTGTTGTTGTTGTTGTATAAATACAAAAACACACTCTCACAGGTGCATAAGGTCAATGAAAACCAGATGACCAATAAATACCTATATACTGATGTTTAGCAACATTAAACTGTTTAAATATTTGAAATAAGTTATGGTTAAAATCACTTTGAACTGTTACAAACACACACACACGGAGCAACCTGGTTCTCTGACCTTAACTAAAGTTTTGAATGTTATTTAAATGTTCTGTGTGTGCTTGTTTGAGTGTTTTTTGGTTTGTGTGTTAGCGTTTTTGTATATGAATGTGTGTGTGTGTATTTGGGTTGTGTGTCTTTTTTTTGTTTTTAATTGTATGTGTGTTTGTGTGTGTATGCGCTTTGTGTGTGTGTGTGTGTGTGTGTGTGTGTGTGCTGACTGGACTCCTCTCTGTTGTTGCTCCAACAGTCAAACTGGTTGTTGAACAATCACTGATCAGCATCGCTCGTCTTCAATTCAGGACCGATTGTTTTTGTGAAAATCAGCTTTAAAATAGAAAAAGATCAGATTTGAATCAGCAGCTCGGCTTTAATCTGTCTGACTGCCTGTTTGTCTGTCTGCCTGTCTAACTGACCGCCTGTCTGTCTGCAGGACATGAAGCAGTTTGACACCTTCCAGGAGTGGACTGACGGCTACGTCCGCTTCATCTACAGTGGTGAGACATTTCACTGACGCAGGTGTGACACAGCGATGTCGTCACCTGAGCCTCAGACCCAAGCCTTGCTGCTAGCCGCTCGTCGGCGTAGCCGCGGCTAACTGTGCCTTTGCTGGCAGCTGAGGACAAGAACGCTCAGAGGCACCTGTCCGGGTGGGCCATGAGGAACACCAACAACCACAACTGCCAGATCCTGAAGAAGTCCTGCCTGGGCGTGGTCATCTGCTCCCGCGGCTGCAGCCTGCCCGACGGCTCGCGGCTGCAGCTGCGCCCGGCCATCTGCGACAAGGCCCGGCAGAAACAGCAGAGTAGGTGCCTCCAGAAGGTCCCCTGCAGCCGCGCCCTCGCTCATCTGAGCGTCCTTCCTTTCAGAGAAGCTGTGTCCCAGCTGCAGCGCCACCCTGGAGCTGCTGCCCTGTCGCGGCCACAGCGGCTACCCCGTCACCAACTTCTGGAGGGTGGACGGAAAGGCCATCTTCTTCCAGGTCAGCACCGTTGGTTCCTGCTGCTCTGAAGGTTCTCCAGCGTTCATGGGAGAGGAACAACCCAAGTTCTGTCAGAGGGGTTGTTCAGCCGCAGTCAACAGCCTGGAGAGAGAGAGCTGTTCGTTAGCAAACTGACTCACAGCGCCTAGCTCAGGTCACATGTTCTGGACCAGGACCAGAGTCCCCGTCCGTGGGCCCAACTCTGGACATCACAGCAGAAGGTGCAGCTTGGTTGGAGCCAGGTCCAGAAAGTCCTCACCAACTGCTTTCTTTGATCTGCTCCAGGCCAAAGGCGTCCATGACCATCCCAAACCAGAGTCCAAGTCAGAGACGGAAGCCAGAAGAAGTTCCGTCAAGAGACGCGTGAACTCTCCACCCTTCGCTCCCAAGAGACGGCTGATGGAGACGCAGGTCAGCGCCCCAACGCAGCAGCAGCAGCAGCAGCTGCAGCAGCAGCAGCAGCAGCTGCAGCAGCTTCGCAGTGTCGGCCTCACTGTTTGTGTTTCCTTTGTTCCTCAGGGTCTTGGCCCCGCCCTCCTCTCCTGTGTTGATCCGGCAGACAGGATCTCCTTCATCGAGCCGAATTTCCCGCAGCATTATCCGGCGTTCCAGAGCCCGGAGCCGTACTACAGCCCCCATAACTCCCTGGGGGACGTCCCATCTGGGATTCAGAAGCCGTCCAACCCCAGGCTTTACATGGGCCGTCCTGGCTACGAGTTCCAAGGATACCTGACCTCGCCCTCGTATCCCATGACCTCTGACCTCTGCGACCCCAGGTTAGCTTCCTGACCAGGGCTTGACCACAAGGTCAACCTTTGGCTGAAAAGGTTGAAGCTGGTTTCAAACAGCTGTAGGAGGTCTGAACCAGATCTTGGTGTGTGTGTGTGTGTGTGTGTGTGTGTGTGTGTGTGTGCAGGGTGGCTCCCGTTTTGGGTTCGTCCTCGTCCTCCACACCGTCCTCAGGCCCTCTTTCCACATCCTCCACCTTTGAGCCTCAAGGGAAACCTCCTGCCGGCTGGAAGGACCTCCTCAAAACCACCGGCCCCTACGGTGACAACCACCATTACTACGGTGCAGAGTACCCCTGTCGCTACCCCGGCAACGCCCCGGGGTCTCCAGCAGCGCTGCAAACCATCATCACCACCACCACCAAGGTCAGTCCGACTGGGGGGTCCGTCACCCTGGGATTCACCATGTCACCGCCCCGTACTAGACGCGCGTGTCTCCCTGTTGTCCTCAGGTGTCCTACCAGCCTTGTCCCAAGCCTCCGTCCGGCCTCCCGTCCTACCAGTCCTGCGCCCCGCCCAAGGCACCGGGGCTGCCCAGCTGCTCCACCTTGTTGGATGATACCTCTTCCTCGTATTCCACCGAGGTCAAAGTGATGGAGGAGTCCGGGGGAGTCATCAAGTCTCTGTCCTTTCAGCCGGAGCCGCTACCAACCAAGACTGAGCGAGCTGATGGCTACGACTACCGTTACACCTACCCCAATACCTACCGCTACGACGACTACTGATGGCCACCCGTCAGCCTGGTGGGGAACCACCGTTCCTACACTACAACCTTTTTGGAGACATTTTTGAGGTCCATTAGAGCAAAGAAGAACTGGGATAAAACTCACATTCTAAAGGATTCAACCTCTTCGCCGCCGGCCGGATCACCTGACCTGTTTCATTTGCGTTGCCGTGGTTTTGTCTGGTGTGTTTTCTCCTCCAAAGGTTGGTCCCATCGGACTCACGCGATAACCCAACTGGTTCCAGTGTTCTGAGGGAAATTTGAACCACAAAGAGACAGAAAAAGCAGCTTGTGTTGGTGAGCAGAGGGCGGCGAGGCTCCTCTTGTGTATCTACCAGCTCCGCCTGTCATTTCCTTTGGCTTATTTATTAAATTAGTAAACCTGCAAACTGATGCAACACGAATAAAAACATTCTTGATTGAAGAGATGAAACCTACAACCTTCCTGCTTCCGGCCTCTGCTCGTCTCTGGATCCTTGTTTTTCACCAGTCCTCCCATCCTTCCCACTGTCACCCCCCAACAGCAGCAACGTCCTCCGGTCGCCAACGCCAACGCACCTGATCTGGTAGAAACCGTCACCGACGCGGTGACGCGTCAACCTGAGGATCCAAAATAAACACGAGCAGTTGTGAGTCGGGATGGTCCCATGTGCAGGTTGTAAGTCCCTGGTCCAGAACCTCTCCGTTAATCTGCCCCCCACACCCCCCCCACACCCCCCATCCCAGTTAGGGACAATGAGGCAGGAGATCAAAGGGTCGGTGTTTTCAGTCTGTATGAGAAATAAATGTTGTTTTGACAGGAACACGTCTGGACAGGCGTCCTCGCGCTGTCCTCAGCGTGAACCTTAAAAACCCTCGCTGTCACCGCTCCACTCTTTCACTACCTCCCATTAAAATCCCTTCTTCCTCTGGCCCTTTCATCATCTCACTCGTTACCTTCCTGCAGTTTACATGAGCGTCTATCAGAGCGTAATTGTCCTCCGCGGCCGCAGACGTCTCCGCCCCCCCGCCAGCGAGGAGGCCGGACGCCCCGCAACAGCTTCCAACTCAGGTGTGTCGACAGGTGAGTGACCGTAGCGTCTGACTGTGAGCACATTCACGCTGTTGTGTCTGTTCAAGGGCTCAACTCCTGGACAAATGGCTAGCATCGTTAGCGGCGCTGCTCCTTGGAAGGTGTTTTCCACCTCGGCAGCTCTCCGCTCATCAGCCCGTGTCTCACCTGTCCCTCACCTGTAAACCAGGTGAGCCGAGCTCAGATAATCCGGAGCTGTGTAATTCTAGCCTTTCACCAACAATCTCGCCATCTCATCTTCTTATCGCTGTATCTCCCTCTCTGCTGATCCACATCGCTGCTTTTTCACACGCACATCCCTTCATCCCTCCCCTACGTCTCCTTCTTCTCCACTAAATAAATCATCCTGCTGACACCAGATACGTTTGAAAACACGGACACATCCTCACATCTGCCTGCTGTAATGTGGCTGCGCTAATGGATGTTTTCAATTTGATGCTACATGCTTGTGATTTACCACAGAGACACAGGCGGACGGGCGCACAGGCGGAGTTATTACCACAGACAGTCAGTCTCGCGTCTGCCTCCCTCAAACACCCAGCGAGGGGCCGTCGGACAGATTGTTTACACCGTTACTGTCTGGCCAACAGCCTGCAACGGCCTGACTCAGACAGCCCGCTAACCGTAACCCAAGCACAACAACGTCGTGACAGTGACAACAACTGGTGGCTGGGGCATGTGGAGTGACTCCAGAACAGTCAGAAAGAAAGTGAGTCAACACAAGAGGCTTCAAGTCAGCACCGACAAGTCTGGAGCAGCTAGAACAGGCGCTCACTTTGGACGGTTGACACCACTCCAGCCTCACGGCACGGCTGGAGTGTGTGTGTGTGTGTGTGTGTGGGGGTGTGTGTGTGTGTGTGTGTGTGTGTGTGGGTGTGTTCGTGAGAACGCTTATCTGTGCAGTGTGACTGGTACTGATGTACAGTGTTGTTAAACAGCGTGACCGGCTGTGTGATTCCATCAGTGTGCGATAGCATCGTCATGGCAGCCATGTTTACTCATCAGGATGTTTCTGTGAGTCATGGCTGTAGATAACAGGTTGGACTGGGAACCTTCTCTGATCACCTGTTTAAAAAGAACAGCCAGTTTTCGGCTGATCTCTTCGGCACACGACCCGGCTGTGCGTCGTCGGACCGTCGGACCGGCGGAGGTTCAGACCGCCACAGTCGCATCTGCTTCCTGGCTGGGGAACCGTCGTCCTCGGGTTGTTTATTCGGCTGTAAACCAGTCAGACCTGTGCGTCTGTCCGCTCGTCTTCTTCTGTTTTTATCTCATCATCGTGTCACTGTCAAGACTCGTCACGTAGGCATGGAGATCGTCATGGAGACCGGCATGAAGACAGTCATGGCCCCTGCAGCAGCAACAGCACCAACATGCTGGTAGCTTTGATGTTTCTTCAAAACAAAAGCAAAAGATGAGATGAGCTCCAGCGCTAACGCTGGCAATGCTAACATAAACTAGAGCTGGAGCCCAGCGCCCAAACACACCTGTACAGGTCGACGCTGGCGGGTGACCATCACAGGAGGCACCGTGCCTGAGCCGACCGGACCAGAGGACCAGAACCAGCACCGGGACCAGAACTGGGAGCAGCAGCAGGACTTGGACCAGGCCAGAGCCGGTCTGGGTCAGCGCGGGTCTGAGGGGCAGAAGCAGCTGTTTCTTTTTCTGCTGTTATGACAGAACAGGAAGTGTGTGTGGTTGAGTGGAGAAGAATGAAGTTTATCTTGGAAACAAATGAGAACCGGACAGACAGGACGAGTCTGGACCTGAGACAGAGACGGAGGACGTCTTCCCTTCCCAACAGCAGTCAGTCAAAAATGGCCGCCGCCCGTCAGAGGTTTGTTATCAGCTACTAAAAAAATCAGCTTTAATGTTAGTACACTCAGTAAACATCACACACACACACCTCACTGGAGGGAGAAACCATGCAGATAAAATCACCTCTGAGTCAAGTATCAAAGTGTGTGTGCAGGTCCAGGTGTGATGGTGGGTGTGTCACTGTCTACCTGCACGCCGTCACATGATGGATGCTGTTTCTTTGTCCTCATCACTGATCCACATGCAGGCAATGTCAAGCCTCAAGCTAACTACACACACACACACACACACACAGCACACATCACACACACACTGACACGTTGGAACACTCTAACCCTCCCAGGTGTGTCCATCCCACCATTACTGGAGGCAGACAGACAGGCAGTACAGGCAGGCAGACAGACAGACAGACAGGATGACAGACAGACAGGCAGTCAGGCAGACAGGCAGACAGGCAGACAGGCAGGCAGCCAGACAGCCAGACAGTCAGTCAGACAGACAGACAGGCATGCATGTCCTGTGTGAAGGTGATGTAGGTGAGCTCACCTGTGTTGGTGTCTCTTTGGGGACTGTCTGACTGTTGTGCTCTTGGTGTCAATGAGGCACTAAAAACACACAACAAACAGAGTGTTTAAAACACACACACACACACACACACACACACACACACACACACACACACACACACACCTGGAAGCTCACCTGTTGGTGTCTTGTTAGCTGTAAACATGGAGCTCATCCATCACTTTCTCCTCCTCAGGTCTCTGGCTGAGACGTCTCAGGACCTGGACCTCTGGAATGTTGGTCTTAGCAGCCGGTCCAGGTCCAGGTCCAGGTCCAGGTGCAGGTCCAGGTCCAGGTGCAGGTCCAGGTCCAGGTCCAGGTGCAGGTCCAGGTCCAGGTCCAGGTCCAGGTCCAGGTCTCAGTCTTTCTTTGGAAAAAGAGGACGTCGACATTTATATCTGCAAACTCCACTTTAACAGCACAAAGACAAAGGTCAGCTGACTGACTGATTGATTGCTTGCTTTATTGATTGATTGACTGATTGATTGGTTGGTTAGTTGGTTGACTGACTGGTTGATTGATTGATTGATAGGTGGTACTGGGTCCGGACCAGTAGGGATCTCCTGGATGTGGCCGATCTGGGGCTGATGCTCCTCTCATTAGCAGGAGGAGCTGATGGGGGGAGCAGGTGGTGCTCAGTCAGACAGCACCAACAAAGGTGGAGGAGACAGCAGATCAAAGCCAGGAGGAGGAGGAGGAGGAGGAGGAAGAGCAGCACTACAAAAAAGATCAAAACAGGAGCAAAGGGGAAGCTCGCCTTTTGACCATGGAGGCCCACTTCACACACACACACACACACACACACACACACACACACACACACACACACACACACTCACACACACACACACACACACACACACTGCTGTCCATACTGGTGATGAAGATGATGACTAAAGTAAAAGGATGAGGCTGATGGAGGTGAAGAGTCTGGGGCACCAGCTGCTGCTTCTGGTTTAGGGTCTCTCAAACACTCAAACATCTTCATCCTCCTCCTCTTCTTCTCTTCCGCTCATTTACTCATTCCTCCCTGTGTGTGTGTGTGTGTGTGTGTGTGTAAGTGAAGGCTCACAGGTCGGCTCCCGGTGCGTTGGCGCCCCCTGCTGTTCTCTCTGTGCTCTGCAGGCGGAGCCAGGAACCAGGGAGGTTCTCGGAAGTGAATTTGAGACCCGCGGAGGTTCTTAAAGGAGCCGGCGGGGCCCCGGTGTTGCTGTGGGCTTGGTGTCACACTGTTCCGGCGCTGCTGGGCAGGAGCGGTTGGGCTGCTCGGCAACAAGGGCGAGGCGTCAGCCCGAGGAGAGGTTCTGGTCCTCAGAAGGTTCCTGCTGGAACCAGGTAGGGAACCATGACGAAGTGCGTCCAAAATCAGAGCCTGGTGTTCTGATCTGTTGACTGTCCCTCAACCGCAGATCTTCAGCTTCACCAGCTCCGTGGACACCTGAAGAACGCCTGGAGAACGCCTGGAGAACGCCTGGAGAACGCCTGGAGAACGCCTGGAGAACGCCTGGAAAACGCCTGGAGCACGCCTGGAGAACACCTGGAGAAGACCTGGAGAAGATGAGCCGAGCATAGTGAGCGGACTAATGGGAGGACTGCTGTGTAGGGAGGAGGTGCAGGAGGAGGTGAAGGAGAAGAGGAGTGTGGGGACGGAGGACAGAAGAATCCCCTTCCCTCCGCTGGGATCCACCAGCCTGAGTCTGGCCCGCCGAGGCCTCCAGGTGAGCTCTGCTCCTCCCTCACCTGACTCACGCCCCAGGTTGTCACGGTGATGAAACCGCCGTCACCTTTGTTGGGCGGCGCCGCCCACCTCCAGAAAACCGCCCCAGATCTCCAGAATCGGGAAAGTTCTCCAGGAACTTCCTGATCCGGATCTTCAGTCAGGTGATGTGCTGCGGGTCTGAGGAAGAGGCTGAGACCGCCGTCAGCGTCTCACACCTGAGTTTCCCGCCACCTGTCCCAGCCGACCTGCTGACCTTCCTCTGGTTCCTGCAGGAACTTCCTGAGGAGCTGTGGGAGCTGCTGCAGCTGGAGAAGCTCAACGTGTCCCTCAACAGCCTGACCGTGGTTCCTGCTCAACTGGCCCTGCTCTCCAACCTGGAGGTTCTCAACCTGTGGGGGAACCAGGTAGACTCCTCCCCTCCCCCCTACCCCTCCTCCTCCTCCTCCCCCCAGCAGCTGCTGTGTTTCCTGTTTCAGTGAAGGATTTAATCCAGTCCTAATCCACCAGGATCAGGTGACCCTCAGGGGTCCTTGAGGCTCCTCCCACCAGCCTGTGGCCTCCAAACAGTCGCAGTGATAATTGGGCGCCTACGGCGCCCCCTGCGGGCCACCGGCCGCACTGCGGCCGTGCGCGCTGTTGAGGTCATGTGACCAGGCTCAACAGTCAGTAAGCAGCACGGGCTGGTTGGGGACAGCCTGAACCTGGACCTGGACCTCCGTGGTGACTGTGCTTGTGTGTAGCTCAGCAGGCTGCCCCCGGAGATCGGCCGGCTCCAGAAGCTCCGGGTTCTGTTTGCCTACAGAAACAGGCTGAGCGAGGTTCCTGAGGAGCTGGGAGCCTGCACGCAGCTGGAGGTACTGGCGCCGGGAGAGGCTCGCAGAAGCGGGCGGGGTGAACCTTTCTGTCCCTCAGGTGCTGAGTTTGGCCGGCAACCAGCTCTCCACGCTGCCGGCCTCCCTGTCCGACCTGAGCCGGCTGAGGAAGCTCAACCTGAGCCACAACCTGGTGGCCCACGTCCCCGCCTGTGTCTACCACATGAGGTCTCTGGTAGGTGCGCCAGGCGGCCAGGTCTGCCAGCCCGGAGCAGCCGCTACATCTCCGCTCCCTCAGGTGTTCCTCCACCTGGCCTCCAACCGCCTGGAGAGCCTGGCCGAGAACATTCAGGCCCTGGTGGAGCTCAAGATCCTCATCGTGGAGGGGAACCGTCTCCACTCTCTCCCCAAGGCCGTCTGCTGCCTCACCAGGTAGGTCCGCACCAGCAGGCGCCCCGCCCTGACCAGGTGACCCATCAGCTGACCGTCTCCGGCCACCTGTGTGCAGGCTGGAGCTGCTGAATCTGGACTTCAACCAACTCAGAGACGTTCCTCAGGTACGGCCGTTCCCGTCGAGGCCAAACTCAGGGAGCAGAACCGAGACGCTGCCACTGCTGCTCCCCAGGAGATGCATCAGCTGACCCGGCTGCGGAGGCTGGCCTGCCACCCCCTGGACACGGGCCTCCACATCCAGCACAACCCCCTGCTCAAGCCTGTGAAGGAGGTGCTGCAGGGGGGCCTGGACGCCCTCTACGCCTACCTGAGGAGCGCCTAGCGCCGGAGGCTGCAGGCGGAACAAATAAAAAAGAAAAGAAGAAAGAAAACAAAGAAGAAAGGAAGAAAAATAACAGAGGAAGTTTCACGGCGACGATGATGATGAAGGTGCGGAGCTGGGCTGAAGGGCTGCAGTTCCGCCGGTGGCCCGCAGGGGGCAGCACCTGAGCCGCGAGACGGCGGGACGGACGATCAAACCCGGGATTCCTGATCGATCCTGATCAATAAATATGACCAACCCGAGTCGCTCTGCAGCATTAAAGAGCTGGATCCGCTCAGCAGGCTTTGTTACACAGGGAGCACGTGCAAAAGTTGACCCATTCCCCCCCCCTCTCTCCCTCTCTCTCTCTCTCCCTCCCTCTCTCTCTCTCTCTCCCTCTCTCCCTCTCTCTCCCCCTCTCTCTCTCTCTCTCTCTCTCTCTCCCTCTATATATCTATCTTTTTAATTCTAAAATTCGGTAAATGAACTAAAAACTGAGGTCAAAGTGAACGTGAACGGACCCCCTCCCCCTGGAGCCTGCCGCCCCCTGTGACGTCAGGGGCCCCCTCCCTCTCTCCCTCTCTCTCCCCCTCTCCCTCTCTCCTTCTCTCTCCCTCTCTCCTCTCTGGTGAAGGAGGAAAAGACTCCGGACTTCAGGATTCGTCTGTCGGTTTGTCGGAGGAGCAACAGACCCGAAAACAACCACAGAAGAAGAAAAAGTGCCGAGAAGAGGCGTCAGGAGGCGCCAGGAGCAGCGGGAGGAGTCAGGAGGAGTCGGGAGGAGTCAGCAGGAGTCCGCGGAGTTGCTGCCGACTTTCCCCGGCTCCGAGTCAACATGGAGGGGCCGCCAAGTTTGCCGCTGCTCGCGCTCCGCTTACTGGTTTTACTGGGAGCGGGGGGCGCGCGGGCGGACACCTTCAAAGGTTAGACTGCTCCTTTGTGTGTGTGTGTGTGTGTGTGTGTGTGTGTGTGTGTGTGTGTGTGTGTGTGTGTGAGAGTGTGTGTGTGGAAGTGTGTGTGTGTGTGTGTGTGAGTGTGGGGGGGAGCCGTGTTAACATGGGAGGAGGTGTTTGTGTCTGTCGGCATCCAAGTTTCCAGCTGGAAAACCTTCCTCCTCCTCCTCCTCCTCCTCCTCCTCCTCCTCCTCCTCTTCTTCTTCTTCAACTTTTTGTGAGAACTTGACTGGAGTCAGACAGTCGGACTACAGCCGTGTTCAGCACCACAGGAATGTTTGGAGGTCCTCCAGAAAACAGATTCTGTCACACACACACTGATCAATGGTGTGTGTGTGTGTGTGTGTGTGTGTGTGTGTGTGTGTGTGTGTGTGCGCGCAGCTGTAGCACCACTGCAGTACAGAGCAGAGCGGCTGCACCAGGAGCCCAGGTTCTGTTCATGAAGGTGGAGCCGGAGATGTTGGTGTGTGTGTGTGTGTGTGTGTGTGTGTGTGTGTGTGTGTGTGTGAGTCAGTGGACCAGCCTGGTTTCTGACTGGTTTCTGTTCTGTCTGTCGGTGTGATGGAGGTTGGGGGCGTCGTCATGCTCGCTGTGTCAGCGTCTGCAGTCACTCGTCGGCGAGTCGCTCAGGCTGAACCTGGCTCACCTGAACCAGGCGGTCAGAGTCAGGTGACGTCCCGTCCAGCCCACAAATGTCCAGATGGGCGGAGCCTTCTGAGCAGGAGAGAGGAAGAGGAGAGGAAGGATCTGCTGAGATGATCAGAAGATCATCAGAATCTGATCCGAGAACAGCCAAGACTGGTTCCAGTCTGCTGGTTCCAGGCTGCTGGTTCCAGTCTGCTGGTTCCAGGTAAACTGGTTCCAGGCTGCTGGTTCCAGTCAGCTGGTTCCAGGCTGCTGGTTCCAGTCAGCTGGTTCCAGGCTGCTGGTTCCAGGTGACTGGTTCCAGTCTGCTGGTTCCAGGTCTGCTGGTTCCAGTCTGCTGGTTCCAGGCTGCTGGTTCCAGGCTAGCTGGTTCCAGGTAAACTGGTTCCAGGCTGCTGGTTCCAGTTAAACTGGTTCCAGGCTGCTGGTTCCAGTTTAACTGGTTCCAGGCTGGTGGTCCCAGTTAAACTGGTTCCAGTTAAACTGGTTTCAGTTAAACTGGTTCCAGTTAAACTGGTCCCAGTTTAAATGGTTCCAGGTAAACTGGTTCCATCGGATGTAGCTGGTTTTCCTGGAGCAGACGCCAAGAGGTGATCTCCCTTTCTTCCTCTTTCTTCATCTTCTCCTTCTCCTCTCCATCCAATTCCTCTTGGTTCTTTCCTTCTTCCTCCTCCTCTTCCTCCTCCTTCTTTTCCTTCTCCCTCCTCTATCCTTGCTCCCCCTCCTTTTCTTTCTCATCCTCCTCCTC
>CAAE01010662.1:0-22142 GCA_000180735.1 Tetraodon nigroviridis | reverse complement strand
ACGCAGGCTGTGTTAACATCTGTGCAAAGACAGTTTTCTGCCCGCGCCTTTAGGCAAGGCTTCCATTTCTATCCTGGCCACAGAGAAGGGGGTTTACTGCTCACTTTCACCTCATGGCTCATCGCTTCACTCATGCCGTCCTGGTTGTGCTGCTGGTGTTTGCACTGCTCCTGACCGTCCTGCTCCTGACCGTCCCCACTGAGGACATCCATGGGGCTCCAGGGTTCATGGTAAGGCGAGTTCACTTGAGGTATTTTTGGAGCAACATATACTAGGGTGTTAAGTATTTTAAGTTGATGTAATCCAAGCCGTGCACACTGCCAACCACTCCACATAGAGTTTTAAAACTCATTTTAATGAATTTGTTTTTCTTTTATTAGTCAAAGTGATCTGTGCTACAGTCATTATTGGTCTCTCTTGGGTTAAATACTTTTAATTTGTTTGTAAACTTTGAAAAAATGGGGTTTGGTTTTGTTATTTCTCTTATTTTGAAATTACAGAAACACACATTAGTTACATTAGTACAAGTAATAGAGAAGGATAGAAAATTGGCATGTTTTATTTAAATTTAGGAATCCTTACTGCAAGTCAACAACGTTTGTGTGACCACATCTGGCTTGACATCAACTTATGAGGGCAGGAATTGCAGAGTTGACACGATATATTCCATGATCATGTGAACTTCAACAGAATGAAACGTTACTGATTCGTAGTTGCACCTGCCCTGCCATCAAGTCCTCATTTCCTCTTGTCTCGGTAGTACGGCATCGTTTTGGATGCTGGATCTTCGCACACCTCTCTGTTTATATACAAGTGGCCAGCTGACAAGGAAAATGGGACGGGTGTGGTGACTCAACACAGCGAATGTCACGTTAAAGGTAAATACCGCCATGTTCTCACTCAGAAAGGGTTCAAATTAAGAGATTTGCACCCACGTCTGTGTCCCTAACAACAGCACTTTCACAGCTACGTGAACTCTGTTTTAACAGATGAGGAATATTTTATCCCAACAGCTATTTAAAGCTTTCAAAAAAAAAAAAAAAAAACAAGTTAAAAAGCACAAGGCAGTTTGGCATTTATCACAACATTGTCCAAAACTAATAACTTTTTTCTCTCATTGTGGTTTTCTTACATACCCGCTATTATGGTTTTTTAAAATACCCACATTAGAACCAAAACCTGTAGCTATGAGGACAAATGAGGGCAGATGTTGGGATTAGAGGGCCATGTCATTCTCCAGAAATGCAAAAAGATATCTCTTAAACAGGAGGAGGAATCTCAAGCTACGCAGGTCAGCAGGGCGCGGCGGGCCGTTGTTTGGAAGGCTGTCTTGATCAGGCGCTAACGGACATCCCCAAAGAAAAACACCACCTCACGCCCGTTTATCTTGGCGCAACAGCTGGCATGAGGCTTCTGCAGTGAGTCTGCGTGTGTGTGTGTGTGTGTGTGTGTGCATGGAATATTTGCCTAGTGGCACAAAGTGTCAAATTGAGAACAAAAGACAGTCAATTTGCATGTCATCTTAATCGAATTTTAGTGATGTGATCAATCTAGCTATCGGAATATTTAAAACATTTTGCATGGAATTAGACAACCGGCATATTTTCTCCCCATCAGACTCTCCAGTCCAGAACAAGCTAGTCAGATTCTGCAAGAGGTGAGCCAGAAAATTCAGTCTTATCCTTTCAACTACCGGGGGGCATCGGTTCTCAGCGGTCAAGAGGAAGGGGCATACGGCTGGGTCACCGTTAACTATCTCTCAGAGAACTTCTTAAAGGTACTGTTTATTGTGTTCTTTGTGAACACAATGAAAGCACACAAACGCGTGATTTTGCCACTGCTTATTAGACCTTCTCAAGTAAAATAAAACAGCCAGTTGGGTGTTTTAATTCCACACTTCTAAGTTTCACATCCGCTGTTGTTTTTGGGCAATGTTGTTAAAAAAAAAATGAGGAAAATGGACTGGAAACTTGCCATTAACTCTGCTTCATTATTTATTTGCAGTACGGTTTTGTGGGACGCTGGTTGAACCCCAGCAGGCCCACAGTGGGAGCGCTTGATTTAGGAGGGGCGTCCACCCAGATCACGTTTGAAACTCGGGATGAGATTGAGGACGCCGCTGACATGATAAGGATGCGTCTCTATGGTTACGATTACTCTGTGTACACGCACAGTTTCCTGTGCTATGGCCAGGGCGAAGTTCTGAGAAGACTGCTGGCTCATTTAATAAAGGTAACACAATAATGGTCAAGGTAACATAATATTAGGAATAATAGTGATCGTAATAATATGTAAGGCAGGGGACTCAAACTCAAATGACCCAGGGGCCACATGAGATAAAGTCTGAGTGAGGCTGGGCTGCATTGAGTATTCGATAAATAGTGGTCACACGAAAAAAAAGAGAGATACTGTGGTTGTGGGGGGGTAAAGTGTGGTTTGTTTTGGTTCTTCGGTGATGCGCGTACTCGTATTAACAGATACATTTACACTTGTTGCTTAACAACTGCTGTAAGAGTTGAGTTTTGGGATGTAAGCTGCGTTAATAATCTGTTGTTGTGAATCTGCATGAGCACCGATTGCAGCTTCTTCTGTCAGTGTGACCCGCGGTAGGGGGGTGGGATTGTGCGTACATCCACCGCGGGCCGCACTGACATTATTCTTTGAAATTAAGTGAAGGGCCGCAAAAAATCCTTCCGAGGGCCGCAGTTGGCCCCCGGGCCGCGAGTTTGAGACCCCTGATGTAAGGTATTAACACAATATATTATCCAGTGTTAGCATTAAAGGTACAGGCTAAACTGAATGGCTAGCATTAAAACAGCCCTATTGACCTTTTCTATGTTTCAGTCTCAGGGTTACTCCGCGTCCATCGTCCATCCCTGCTATCCTGTGGATCACAGTACGACTATAAAAATGAACTCCGTCTTCAATTCTCCGTGTTCAGAAAAATACAAAGCACCCAACGACACCTCCCAGTCCTCTCTGACAATATCCGGTGGTGGAGATTACCCACACTGCGTGGGCAACCTGTCTGAGATCTTTTCCTTTGACGGCTGCCGTTTCTCCCAGTGCTCCTTTGATAACGTCTTTCAGCCAAATGTCACCGGAAGCTTTGTGGTAAAAACCAACTGGACACACCCGGACAAGCGCGACAAGGAAGTTAATACTATAGATCGACTTCTTACTCCACTTAAAGTCATGTTGTTTTCTGTTTTTTTTCTTCTGTCACAGGCTTTCTCGGCATTCTTCTACATTCACTCCTTCCTGGAGCAGATCACTGGAACCAAAGTCAGCACTCCTTCACAACTAGAGCGAGCTGCCAAAACTGTGTGCCAGATGACTTACAATGAAGTAAGATCCCTAATTTCGCTCCCTGTTGATCTCGTTAAGTGGCAACTTCTGTGTAGTTGAGACCTTGGGATGTAATATTAATGCTTTATTTGTAGATTTTTAATTTATCACTAAAATAACACTCCCATATTAGGACCTTTACTAACCCTTACCATAGGTTTTAATGAGTTCTCATTACTTTACATGAAACATTTACAGAAATGAATATTGAATTGTTGAGTTCTGCTAATGCAAAAGTCTCTTTTTTTGATCAGATGCTGGTTCTTGCTCCAGAGTACAAGGTTTATTTGGAGGACTATTGTGCCGTCTCTGTGTTCGTGAAAATCCTCATGTTGAGAGGGTACAGCTTTGATGAAACCACATTCCAACACATTTCTTTTCAGAAGAAGGTACGAGCTGTATCTTGATTGGAAAATCAAAAGTAAAAAAAAAAAAAAAAAAAAATCATTGATCGATTCGACATGTCAATCATTATTCCTTTTGAATCCCACAGGTAGGCGATGCCTCGGTGGGCTGGGCACTCGGTTACATGCTCGCTTTGAGTAATTTACTGCCAGCAGAGGTACCGGGAAGAAATAAATGTTTAAAGCTGGAGGTGTGGGGTTTCCTGCTGTTTATTCTGGTGTTCATGCTGGTAGCAACTCCGTTATTGACTGTGATATGGGTTTGTTTTTATAAGGAAAACAGGGAAACCAGTGCGGCACAGATCAGTGGACCACTGTGATCTTAACAACATTTCTGAGAACTTTAATACAGCCATGAGAAAAGCTTGTTTTTAGATTTACAGTCATTATTTGATTCAAACCATTGTACTGAATTCATGTAGACTGATGTTTTACATGCTATTTGGGAAGACAACAACGACAACTGATTTGGGATCAATTGTTGTTTACGATTTATATCATGTTTACATGTTACAGTTAATGTTTTACAGTGGAAAATAAAAGGAACGAGGGACACATTACAGCAGTTTCTAATCAATCACATGTAGACTGGACTCAGTCAAGTCATCTTTATTGTCAGCTATGCTATACAAGCATGATGGACGGCATCATTAAAATTCCAGTGCTCTCAGAACCAGAGGTGCAGCAAGAAATCAATAAAGAAATCTATTTTAAGTAAACTGAAATACTCTAACCAAACTAAATACAGAAACTGCTATATGTATTGTGCACAGATTTTTTTTCTTTTTCTCTTTCAACATATGTCTATATGTTTAAGAGAGATTTATAAAAATGTAAGATATAAAGGTCTTTAGTCTTAAGGTTGGTTGCTAAAAAGGCTTACACAGGATGTAAAATTAAGGAATAGGCTCACATTTTGGATTATTTGAGAATGTAACGCTGTATGTTGTTGCCTGATAACCACATCATTATACATTTAAAATAAACTGGTATAATATACTGATTCTAAAACAAACTGAGATTGTTGTCACAAAGATAGATGCAGTAAACCAATTTAATCATATTAAATTTAATCACATATAATGTGATTAATATATTATTTAATATATTTAATCACATATAATGTGATCGTTATGACTCCCAATAGAGGGCAGTCGCGATCTGTTTGAATATAGTTTTATAGTCTTAGAAGAAGAAACTAAAGCCTGGTTGTTTTCACAATAAAAGAAGGCTTTTTAAATCGAATTGGCTGGGGGAATAGAAGAACGAAATAAGTTATACTAAACGCTCTTATATTGAAAGGCTTGGGAAATATCGAATGGCTGCTTCCCGGTGGAACAGTAGAATAGTTATATCCAACAAGTTCGTATTGGTTTTATTGCGCTTAATTCAAAAGTAACGACCGGAACCGCTGCAACTATTTCTTTGCGGCCTGGGACACGTATTTTGCTGTCAAAATACAGGTCTTTTGGCTGCTATTTTGTTGGCTAGTGTGGCCATTGAGAGGATTCGAGATGTGCACACAGACGAGGGCAGCGGCTCTCATGGCCAACATCCCGCAGGCAGACATCGACCCGTCCGGCGTCTTTAAATATGTCCTCATCAGAGTTCACAGCAGGGAGGAAGGAGACGACTCGGAGGTGGACATAGTCCGAGGATACAGCTGGGCCGAGTACCACGGTGAGGATCTGCTGGAAAGGACAGTCAGTCATGGTCATGTGACGTCGGGATGAGAAACGGCTAAACAAATACAGCTGCGAAATCCTAAAAAAGATTCTTAGTATCAACAGTAAAGGGGGGGAAAGTACCATTTTCCAGATGTGTCCTTCTTAATTCAGGATTTGTCTTACAGTGATACTGAATTTTAACCTGTTTGGTTTTCTCAAACGTGGAGTTTTTGCACCATCTAGTGGTCAGATTGCAAACCAGCGCCGATAAACTCAGAATCGTTTTGACAGCTGTTCAATTTGAACATTTTTTTTACACAGTTTAAAATAATAACTGCAAGTGTCGTAAGTTATAAGATGCGGCATAGGTAAATAGAAAGTATCTAAACACTTTAAAGCATTTTTAACGTTAGGCAAATCACAGAACAAATGAGCTTCCTACAACTTATTGACAGGAGACTTATTTTTTTTCTGGATGGTCCTGACTCATAGAAATAAAAGAATGTAGATAAGTCTAAATAGCTGGGTCCTAAATCACCAGAGAGTCCAAGAGCCATGAAGGCAACCACAATTTGCGCTTAACACCAGAAATGGAAAGGGAAAAAAAAAACAATCAGCCATTTAAATGGACGTCCGACAGCAGCTGTAATGTAACAACATCCACCTTATGCTCACCCATAAAACCAGAATTAATTATTTTTATAAATAACATTTTCCTAATCAATTGCCGTGCTGTTTCTTTCAGCGGATATCTATGAGAAGGTTTCTGAGGAGCTGGAAAAAGGTGGAATCTTAGACTGTGAATGCATCGGAGGAGGAAGGATCAGACATGATGCCCAGGCCAAGAAGATCCACGTCTATGGATACTCCATGGTGAGATAAATTGCTATGATGTCAGCTGATTACTCATAGAATGGTCAACTGGTGCTAACAGTAATGAGACGATCGTCCTCTTACGTGAGATGAATGACTAACGCATATTTCTTTGAAACTAACGCATATTTCTTTACAGGGATTCGGACGAGCAAATCACGCGGTGACTACTGAGAAACTGAAAGTTCGGTATCCGGACTATGAAGTCACCTGGGACAACGAGGGATACTGAACTGCCTACGGAGCAGCCGCTGGACTAACTTGACGCTTAATATTTTCCCCACAGAGAATTTGCAGCAAACCATTAAAGACAAAGACACATCTGACAAAAACACATCGTTTTTTTTTTTTTAATGGCTCCATTTTGAGCAGAGAACGACACGTTTTTCATTACTGTGTTTGTTTAAACGTTTTCCTGTCGTTTTATTGAAATTTATTTTACATCGCGACGTAAATAAAAACGTCAGGGTGACTTTCTGCACAGTAGCTAGCGCCTCGTTTCTAAATGATGTTTACATTGAACGTATATTGTCTGTTGTTGTGTACGACAGTGAGGACCTACTAAATATTACTAAATATTCATTGATTTTAGTTATTTCCCTTACTGTGAATGAAGATGTCATACAATTAGTGTAATTTGTTATTTTTCTTAAATAAAATAGATTTATGTGGGTACCTGAACATTGTAAGTTGACTATACGCTATAAAATTTTGCATTAAATATTAAGTAAATAGCTGATTTGGATGACCTCTACGACCTCCAGCTGCTTTTATGAAGCTGTGAATTGTTGACCGGCTTTTGCGCAACAGCCGGATCAGTCCAACACAGCAGACGTTTGCTGCGAACTGCTTCCTGACTGCTTCCCCGCTGCCGCATTCTGGGAAAACCTAAAGTCCAGGTGAAACCTGAGAAGTCGGGGCAGAGAGTCCGGAGCCGAGCGGAGCGTGGAGGCCACGGAGCGGAGATGATGAGGTGCAGGGACTCAGCCCTGGTTCTTCTCCTCGCCCTGCGCTTGGGTAAGAAGTTCACATTTCAATAAAATGTAACGGTGGAGGGGGTTTTTTTTCCACTGGTTTTTAAATATGCACTTGATTCATTGTTGCAAATGTTTTACGTCGAGAAGCTTCCGGACACAATTTATATTAGAAATCTTTTCTTAAAATGAGAAATTCGCTTGTTTTAAATCTACCGTGGCCGTGATGTAAATATGGAACAGCAGCGTCAGCCCAGTGAGGATGGAACGTGCTGTTCCACGTCGCTTCTCTTTGGGACGGAGAACTTTGGATGCACAGATTTCTCATCTGGGGCGCTCCATAAATGCTGGAGCTCTGATAAGAGTCGGCTTTAAACGTTGAGCAACAATAAAAAAGTTCAGCTGGTAATATTGCCCCTGTCTGCTTAAGGGTGAGGAGGAGGAGGAGGAGGAGGAGGAGGATGAAGTGGAAAAATGTTCTTTTTCATCTCTGGATAGTATAATTAGAAGGTGAAAATCCAGAAAATGATCTCAATGGAATGCTGGAACTTTTGGAAATTCAGTTAGAAACGGTTGCGCTTAGTTTTAACAGACTTTTAAAGACCTGTTAAATGCCATTAAAAGACCTTTTTGAGGAAAAAAAGAACATAGATTTCATTTAATTGGAAGTAAAAATGTAAAGGTGTGCCAAGGACGTGTAAGACGTGTAGAAATTATTTTTTTTTTTGCCATTGGTTCCTGGACACTTATATAGTACGTTTGTTTACAGAGTATGTGTCCTAATTTTACTGATATATTTTTTTTAATTTGCCACATTATTTTTAGTGATTCATCTATTCTATCTGTTCTTTTTACTGCTTTTTTCATTCATCTTTAGTCATGTGCAGTCACATACTTTCTGGTATTTTACAGTTTTTGCCTTTTCAAGTCCGGATCTGGGAAAGAAATGTAACTTTTTGTGTGACGCTCCGGACTGCAGTGATGAAAACGACTGTGGTGAGTTAATAAAAAAGAGAGGCGCCTGTTTACTAAGGGTTAAAAATATGTGAGGGGGTATTTAAAGAACTTCTGACCACTTCCAAACTAAAGCTTGACATTCCAAATTTACCAGTTTATCTCTTTTTTTTAAAAAAAAAAAAAACAAGCCGTCATTTGAATGAGCTTGTGCCCAAAGAAGAGGGACTTGAAGTTTCAAATAGAATATGTGTTTATTTATCCCACAACGGGGAAATTGCACTGTTCCAGCAGCAGCAATGGAATAAAAATGGAGAAATAAGATAATAAAATATGACAAACTCTATATACACATGTTGAGATAGAATAAGAAATAAGAAATAACATATATACAGGTCTATTCAGGTTTATTTTGTTGTTTTTGCCTGTCAAGGATACAGCGGAAAAGATTTCAGGTGTGACTTTGAGGATGCAGGAATGTGCGGATGGAAAGACGCGTCCCTGAATGCAGCGGTGTACAGCTGGGAGAGGCGTCAGAGGGGGGAAACGCTGCCCGACAGCGGCCCCTCCTCGGACTACACCACTGGCACAGCCACGGGTACGGGGGCCAGATCGGTCCCTTTTAAACACACTATACAAACAACACTTTATTTCCTTCAACTGTTTTCTCATAAAAGCTGATTTGGCTACAAATTTCAAATGGCCGTACAGTCCGAGACAACATTTCCAGCTTGTTCAAGGTCTGAAATTCAGATTAAAAGACGGACTTCCCATCACGCAGGTTCATTTGTTGCCGTTACGGAGGTGGAGTCACAAGAGCGCAGCATGGCGGTTTTCATCTCTCCGGTGATCAGAGAGTCCGCAGCAACATGTCGCCTTCGACTCAGATATTTCCTGTGGAATTCCGGTAAAGGCCCCCTTTTTGGCTTCTCTGCTTTCCGTAAAGACGTAAAATATCGCCCGTTCTGTAAACAGTGTGTGTGTGTTGTTAGGTCCAACAGGCCTGGGCTCCACACCTTTATGGGCTTCCGTCGTTCACCAAGACTCTCAAGAGGCTGTGGTGTGGCGTCCCGAGGCCACCAGCGTCCGAAGCTGGAGGGAGGGCACCGTCTTCCTCAGCCGTATTCCCTCAGCTTTTCAGATCCTCTTTCACTCGCATCGCTCCCGGGGTCAGAGGGGAGACGTGGCCATCGACCAGCTGGAGTTCTTAGACTGCGCTCTTCCCCGTGGGTCCCGCCGAGCGTGGACAGAAGTTCTCCCGATCGGCCTTTGCGGAGTTTTTCATTCTGTTCTTTCCCTTCCTACATCATCAGTGCCTTCTCCCGGTGAGGAATGCGCTGTGGTGAGATGTAACAACGGGGCCTGCGTGGAAGAACGGCAGGTCTGTGACGGCACAGACGACTGCGGGGACGGAACAGATGAGCTGGACTGCGGTGAGTGACACAAATACGAGACGGCGTAAAATACAAATTTACGTTTAATATCATAGGTATGCTTACAGATTTGTAGCTGGTCAAAGAAGTCAAATCATGAAGATATTTATTTTAAATTCTTCTTCATCCTTTTACTGTTAAGTTTGATCTGTGTTCTCTCCAAAGCTGATTATAATAGGTACAGTAAATCAGGATCTATAGATAAAGTCTGAGTGAGGCTGGGCCGCATTAGGTACTCGATAAATAGCGGTTGCACGGAAAAAAAAAGAGATACTGTGGTTGTGGGAGCGTAAAGTGAAGTGCGCACACGTGTACCACCATGTGTGGTTTGATTTGGTTCTTCGGTGACGCCGTATGTGCACGTGTTCTCGTATTAACAGATCCACTTACACTCGTTGCTTCACAACGGCTGTAAATTGAGTTTTGGGATGTAAGCTGCGTTAATAATCTGTCAGTGCGTCCCGTGGTAGGAGGGTGGGATTGTGCGTACATCTACAGCCTGCCGCACTGACATTATTCTTTAAAATTAAGTGGAGGGCCGCAAAAAATCCTTCCGAGGGCTGCAGTCGGCCCCCGGGCCGCGAGTTTGAGACCCCTGTTCTATGGTCTCCAGGAGCATCGTGCGATTTCGAAGAGGGCCTCTGCGAATGGAACCTAGCCTCCCTGTCCCTACTGAAATGGGTCAGGACCAGTCAGAAGAACATCTCCCTCTCAGATCCCCTGAAGGGGCCGGGCAGAGATCATTCCACCAACAGCGTGACAGGTGGGAATCATCCAGAGTAGAGCGTCATCCAAGTAGCTCTGTCCGCATCTTAATCGTCCTTCCGAAACATTGTTTTCACCCCAGGTCACTTTTTATATGTCACCGTTCCTGAAACCGGTCTCACAAACGACTGGGCTTCTTTCCAGAGCCACTTACTGGAACCAACCAATAGTTCCCATCCTTGCAAAGTGAGTCAGCCATTTTTGACCAAAAAAATCAATCCTATAGTTTGTTAATATGATATTTATTATTATTATTTTCCAAGAAATAAACGTGCAAAAATTGTCAGTCATCATTTATATATTGTCAAAATAGTGTTTAAGTAGTGTAACTTACAGACTACCTTTTCATTTATCACTATTTCCTTGTAGTCTTCTGTGAGATTTTGGTTTTAAATAAGGACTGTGGAATAAAAATACATAACATAGCATCGTGTCTGCAAAGAACAGAAAAGAGAGGAGTATTTAAGTACTGTACTTCAGTACTTTACTCTTCTGAGTACTCCACAGCATCTGTAATGATGACGTTCAAGTCTTTTCAGGATCAACAAAAGAAGCCCAAAGGGGGTTTTTTTGTGTGCAGATGGTGATGTACACTCACCAGTTTGGGCCGAGGTCCGGCGGTCTGACCGTGCTGGTGGCCGATGGTGAAATCTACCCCGTCTGGGAGCGAGGCGGAGCTTTAGGCGACCTTTGGGTCAAAGCTGAGCTGGAGATCGTCACCAGCTCCGATTTCCACGTAAGGATTTTCTTCTGTAACTCTTGTTGAGCAGATTCAAACGCTAAAAAGAGACGTAACATGCTGACGATGGAGGCCGGAAAAGGCTGATCTTGGAGTTCACTAACTTATTTTTAATCAACTGGAGACAGACGAGAAGAATTGAAGGATAGACTGAACTTGTGAGGGTTCAAATATTTTCCAAATTCGTTTTTTAGTTGTACAGATAAGGATTCACAGCCAATAAAAATAATCCTTTTCAACGCATCCTTTTAAAAATGAAAAATTCCACCTTTTTGTGTCGTTGTAGATCTTAATAATGGCAGCGATCAGGGATTTTGCATATGGAGGTGTTGCCATAGACAGCATTCGTTTGTCTCCTGACTGCCGAAAATCATCCGGTAACACTCTTTTACTAGTTTTTAAAGTGTTTCAGTGTATCACCCTAGTTCTTGCAGCACTCTCTTTTTTTTTCCCCCCTCTCAATTAGCGAATGCCCCCTTGTCGAAATTCCCCCGACCTCCCAAGGATCCGTGCACGGAAGCAGACAAAATGTGTGACTTCACACCGGACTGTCAGCAAGAAGAAGACGAGGCCAAATGCGGTGCGTCTGCTCCCCGTTTTTCCTTTCCTCTACCTCTCTTTTCTTTATGGCTGATCTTTCGCATCTTTCTGCAGGGGACTTTTCCTACCCTGAGGGCAGCTCGGGTTGGACTGACACCAGCATCGGGAGCCAAGGTTGGGATCTGTATAAAAATTCTACAACCAAAGGTGAAAATCCACTCTTAAATGCAGCTTTTGTTTTGTCTCACTCCCACCACACCATGAAAACAACATATCCTATATTTGTCGTGTGCTGTAGAGGAATACCTGCATGTGGTGAACGCCCCGGGTCAGCAGCTGACTGGGGCCCAGACCCGGACCCCTCTCCTGGGCCCCACTGGCCCAGCCTGCACCCTGAGCTTTGATTTTGCCCTAACTGGGGATTTAAATCACATCGGTGAGCGTTTTTAACATATCGTTTGGCTTCTTGTGTTTTCAAAAGACAAAGCGTTCAGATCGTTTTTTTTCTTTTACGTGGGCGCTGCAGGAGAGCTGTCCGTCAGGGTGATTGACAGCATGCTGGGCACGCAGCCCAAACTGTGGGAGTTCACCGGAAAGACGGGAACCGACGAGGAGGCATGGCGGCAGGTCAACCTGACTATCGGGGCGAGAAAACATCGTTTCCAGGTCGGCCATTTTGTCAAAACTTTCAATTTTCCCCAAAATAGTTCAGCTTTCCTTAAGAAAACAGTTAGGAGGTATTGTGATCTGGATGATCAAGACCTTCCATGGACATTCACTTCTAATAGAATGTGCAAGTTGTGTTTTTCTTCTTTCTTCTCATTAGTTTTCTCCTCATTTTCTTTATTTTATCTTTCCCAGCTGGCATTCGAGGCCCAGGCTATAAAAATTAGTCCTCAGACAATGATCAAAGTGACAAACGTTGGCTTTTCCGACTGTAACGTCGGATACATCCCCTTCCGCCCCACTGGTGAGCACGTTTTAAGGCACTTGCAACACTAAAAATGTCATACATCCGTCTATAAAATGAGTAATTGTTGATTTACTCATTGCCCAGGACTCTCGTGTAACTTTGAAGACAATCTTTGCGGTTGGTACCAAGACAACAGCGACAATTTTGACTGGACGCTGTTTAATGGGATGGACCACACCATTGGGATTGGTGGGTTCAAAAGAACAACGTCATAAGCGAACACACACGTACATTTTTAATTTAAAAAATGAAAAAACAGCTTTTTTTTTTTCCCAGAGGATCTCATGAGTATTTATTTTAAGACTTTTCAAGTGTAGTTCACTTTTTAAGTTAATTTATCAATGAACCAGGGTGGAAACTGCTATCCTGATACTCGTGAAAAGCCATTAAAAGCAGCTGAACGGTCTTTCCGCCTGTGTCCAGGCAGGAGCCTCACCGTGGACGTGTGGAGTCCATCGCTTCGAGGCTTGTCCGGGCGTTTAATTTCTTACTCGCAGCCACCCCGCTCTGCAGAATCCTGCCTGTCCTTCTTTTACAAACTCTATGGACCCAACACAGGTAAAAACAGAAGGGCGGCAAAAGGGGGAAGACGGCCATGAAGCACGCACCTCCTCTCGTGGTTTGGACACAACTAACGGTTTTACCGTGACCCCCATCTTGTCCGATCTCCCCCAGGTGCTCTGAACGTGAAGCTGACAGACACGTTGCATTTTGAGAAACTTCTGTGGACCCGCAGTGGAGCGCACTGTAACCTTTGGCACGAAGCTCACTGCCCAGTGCCAGCCCAGATTACACCCTTTCAGGTAAAATAACTAAATCATCTCCCCGTATGTTTTTTCTGTATTTCGGAATTTTTGTGAATCTTTCAAACACATCCTCATCCCTTTTTGATGCGTTTCCAGCTGATTTTCGAAGTGGTTCGTTCCGGTTTCGATGGGCGGGTGGCCATTGACGACGTGTCCTTCGTGGGGCGGAAATGCACCGTGCCGAGGATGTGTTCCTTTGAGGAGCAGCTCTGTGGATTCACCACCTCGGGGTGGCATCGCCGCAATGGACGCACCAGCGCAGCTATTGGGCCCGAAACGGACCACACTCTGGAGACGCCCGTAGGTGAGGCAAAGTCCATCTGGGAAGAGGTGTATGATGTTGTATAAGTTAAAAAAAAAAAAAAGGTCAAATGTGAGCTTTTCGTGCCCTGCTGGCTGTACAGGCTTCTACATGTTGGCCAACACTGCATCTTACAGCCTTCCCGCCGGTCAAACCGCAGTCCTCGTCTCCCCTGTTCACCCTGGAAACGCCAAAATAGAGTGTGTCCATTTCTGGTATAACACGGGAGGAGAGACTCCTGGTGAGACACCATGATGTGCATACACCTTATCAGCGGTGACATAAAAACACACTTTACAATTGGAAACTTCCGCAGGCTCTCTGACATTGTATTTGACTTTCCTGAACGGCCGGAGGGTAAAGATCTTTTCAAACAGTCTGAACCAAGGAGACACGTGGCGCCACGGCAGTGGGAACATCTCCAGCGGTCTGCAGGACTGGCAGGTAAGGGACAGGTTCATTCTGTAGCTTTTTTTTTTTTTTTTTTTTGTGGCTATTAACAGTATTCTTTCATTTTTGAAGTCTGAACCTAGATGACATGGAACTTTTATTCTGCTCTACAGTTGGAGTTTGAGGTGACTGGAGCTGGAGGAGAAGAGAGTTACATTGCAGTGGATGACATTGTTCTTTCAGCTCACCCGTGCCAAGCTCAAGGTTTGTATGAGTTTAAAAAAATATCTGGCTTTATTTTAGAAAATATGTGACTTGAGCTGATCTCTCACCATCTTGTTCAAAGTGCTACTAGAAATATAGACTATCAATGCAACAAGATCCAAATTTCCCATTTATGTACATTTGTTTCCACAAAAGGAAAAAAGGTGAGTCACTGGATTGGCAAATGAGTGGTGATATTCCGGCCAGAGAAGTAAGAATCAGTTAATGTATAAACCTTTATGACAGTGAATCTTAAGTCAGATAACTCACAGATAAAATCTAATTCTTAGATTGCTAACTGATTGCTCACAAACATTTAGAAACATTGTCTCTCAAACCTATATTCTTTGCATTTGAAGCCATTAATCAGGCTGCAAACTCACTGTAATTGTCCTTTTATTGTGCTGACCGGCTACACTCAGTTGTTATGACACAAATATACCACTAGGTGGGGACATTGTCACGTGTGCCCGAGGGTAGCGTTTAAACTGTTATATTTCTGTTGCATTTTCATATTTTTTGTAAACTAAGGCAATTTCAGTTTTACATATTTATAGCATTAGCATTAGGAATTAGAAAAAAAAATTGTAACACATTTACAGTTGCAGTTGTTCCTCAAATGGAGCAAAATACCTTTATCGCCATTATCCATCCAATTTATATGCATCTGCTTTATGCACACTGTGAGAGGAATCAGTAGTGCCTGGGGAAAAACCCAGACCTGAGCATGCAAACTCTGCACGGAAAGGCCATAGCGGAGATTTGAGCCCCAAACCTTCTCGCTGGGAAGCGACAAAGACCTCAGTCATTTTTTTGTGAAATTATTAGAAATTATTCTTATTGCCAGCTTTATATGATGTGGTCAAAATGCTTAAAACAAATGCAGCACAGCTCAGGTGTGATTTTGTGTGTGTGTGTGTGTGTGTTACCTGTTTCAGGTTCTACTTGCACTCTGGAGAGAGGAATGTGTACCTGGAGCAACACTCAAAATATCAGATTGGACACTTTGGATTGGGAACTGACGAGCTCCCAGTTAGAGAAACACTACCCGGTTCCACACGAGGATCACACTCTGGGCACGGAAAGAGGTCACGGACATGACCTTTAGAGGATCACTGTATGCTAATCTTTCTTCTTCAACACGATGCTTTAAAATAGTCATCTCAACCTTTGTCTAGGTCACTTTCTGTTCCTGCCAAGCAGCAACCGAACAGCGAGCAACGGAAACGCTTATTTGCTGAGCCCTCACCTGCCCCCGACCAAAGGCACCTGCCTCAAATTCTGGGCTTTCATGCCACACTCATGTAGGTGTCAGTGCTCCATAATAATTCTCACATTTACGATTCTTGGATTTTCACCCGAGAGAAATCTCATCGGAAGGTCGATCCCAGATGTCAAAAAAAAAAAGCCGTGTTCTCTTTCAATCAATACAGCGAACAGCAAACTGAAGGTGTGGACGATAACTGAAGGCCAATCAAATGAGGTGATGGAGATTAATAAAGTGGGTGCCCTGTGGAAACACTTTGAAATTAACATCGTATCCCCTCAAGAATACCAGGTGAGACCGAGATTTTAACTTTAGCACCCTGTGGAAGCCATTCCAGATGTTTACTGCGTTACTGTAGACAGCAATGATGCGAGGGAGGGGGAAAAAAAACACGTGTTCAGACACTGTTTTAATAAAATTTCCCTCAATAGTTGCTTTTTTTCTTTTTTAAACAAGATTGCATTTGAAGGAATCAAAGGAGTGTCAGGCTTTGTTGCTCTAGATGACATTAAGTACACCCCTGGAGTCAACTGTGACAACCAGCTTGTGGATCCTAAGCCAGGTGAGATGCACTGTTTTAACACTCTTTTAAAAGGTGGTTTAATACACACAGACAGTGGTTTTTGGGTGTTTTTGGTTCTAAAAAAATTCAGAGATCGTTGCCTTCCGATTGTCAAAAGACAGATCTGATGGTCTGCAGTGGTTCTGGTTGTAGCTAGCTTGTTTTTCTTCAGTAGGGTATTTCATACATTTAGCATTTAATGGTGTTCTTAAAAAAAAAAAGTTGGATATTTGGTTGAGTGGAAACTCAAATGTTGCGTTTGTGCCTGATTTTCTAATGCACGGAGCATACTGCGGCCTATTGGGCTTGAGATCTAACCCTAAGATTTAGTGTCTCCCACAAAACTAAAATGCTTTCTATGCTTTGAAAATATAAAAACACTTTTACTGCCACCAGAGCAAACTAATCGCGAACCAATGGGCGAGCAGCCCTGTCCCACTTTGCTAAAAAAGCGCTCTTCATGCCAGCTGTCCTCACCATTCTTCAAACACCAAATGTTCTCTGTTTTTTTTGTAGACACGAGTAAACCAGACAATGCTGGAGGACTTGCAGCGTCCGTCATTGTGGTTCCTGCTACTTGTGGCCACGTTGATTGCCTTGCTGGTCTACTAACCTGCGAACCCGTCGAGGAGCCGGTGCTGGTCTTTCGTCGTCATCCTCATCGCCATCGTCGGATACAGCTGGTTTTAATAATGAAATATACGAACCAGAACCCGTAGTGAGTTCATCTGACAGCCGTTGACAACAAACGCATCTCTCCAAGCCGAAATGCCACTGATTTGTTTGCTCACGTGTGCAGCAGGACCGTGTGATAGTTCAAACTGTGGAAAATCATCCGATGGCCGCTGGTTTCAATAATGTCTCTGTAAGTATGTCGCGTCCCCACAAAAGTAATCCCTTTCCTCATTGTCATTCTCATATTTTGTCAAAATGAATCCGATAAGGAGGTTTTAAAACGCATTGAGACTGTCTGTAGCTACTAGGGGGCAAGAATAACCCCCTAAACGTAGTTCTCTCTCTTTTAAGTTGTGGTTTTTGCTCCTCACCGGCTCAATACTTGTTTTTCTGCAGGTCTCTGCTAATTTTAGAGAGGAAGAGGTGGCGTGAGGCAGAAAATACAGCGGTTGTGCCACCCGAAAGTGGCTCTGTAAAAAGAAGGTGATATCACAGCAGAAGAACTGCTTGTGTCACCTGTACATTGGCACTCACACTCACACACACATGCACACACTCAAATTACAACACGCAAGCGCGGCCCATGATAGAGAGAATCAGATCAGATGTCTCAGAACTGATGGAGGCCCCGAAGGTCGGTGCCTGCGGATGGACAGATGGAAGACAGAGAGGGACAGCATGTCACAGGTGGACAACTGATAATCTTTCTTCAAGCGATGGAGAAAGCGTCCAACTGACAAATTACGGGAGCAGAGTCTAAATCACACTTTTATCTAATAGTAAGTTGTGAAATGCACCTTTTAAAACTGCCATCAAAGACATTGTTAATTCCTTTGTGCAGAGATGGTAGAAGCTAAAAAATGTCAAAGCATCCAGGGCGACCCCTGCAGGCGGATGGCGGTATGACAACGAGCGCCTTTTCCTTCATTCTCAATTGTTGATTCTGTTTGTTGTTTTATCGAGTTAACACATTTCAGTGTTGGTTTTTCCGTGATAAAGAAACAAAATATCATCATAGATGCCTGGAACTAGAAGTCAATGCTACAGCTTCTGCTGATTTTGAAATAAAATCTAGGAAAATGACTGGATGACTTTAGGATGTACTTAAGTTCCACTGAAAATGAACGAATAAACGTTTTCTCGCAGGTCAATGCATGTCCTTATGTCACGTCAGGTGTTTTGATGTCACACAGGGTTTGGATAAAATATTTTGGATAATTAGCATCGAATATTAAAAAAAAAAGTTCCCACTTTCTTTTTGCTGAAATATTTTTAGTAGTTGAAGATTTTTAGTTGTTTAAGTTTTTAGACTCATTTAATGAAAAGTATGACATTTTCGCAAAAGTATGTGAATTTCCGACTAAAAGAAGATGAACAAAACAATTAAATAAGACAATCAAGATGAATAAGTAAAACAATGTGGATGAATAATCGAATTCATGAGGTAAATGTAGTGAATGTTTTTGTTGTTGTTGTTGTTGTTGTTGTTGTTGTTGTTGTTGTTGTTGTTTTTTCAAATGTAAATGCAGCTTTCTTGTTTAGGACAACCTGCCTTTCATTTAAAAAAGTGATATATAACTGCTAAAAAAAAATCACCCATTCATTCACTTGTATTCATCTTCATGGACGTCATGACGTCACGTCCTTAGCAACGGTCTGGTCTCTACGGCAACATCCTCCGATGTCCCCCCCGTCAACTGCATCGAGACAGACAAATGTACGCGATTCTCCGGGATTCTGAAGATGTGAGGATGCCGTGTCGTTATCACGCGGGACGTGATAATAACGCACCAACATTGCGCGCCAAATCCCCGTTCTCGTCCTTCATCCCGTCGATGACCCGCACATCTGTTCCGGACCAGCGCGCGTGAGCGGTTGAACCACGGGGTTGTCCTCCAGCGGCGCGTGCGACCCAATGGATCCCGCCGTGCTCATCTTCCTGCTCTACGTCATGATTGCGCACGAGCTGTTTTGCGGGTGGATGCACTACCGCAGACAGAGAAACAAATCCCGCAAAGCTGCGGGACCTGTGCTGCGCTCAAGGTGTGTGTGTGTGTGTGTGTGTGTGTGTGTGTGTGTGTGAGAGAGAGAGAGAGAGAGAGAGAGAGAGGGAGAGAAAGAGAGAAAGAAAGGGTTCATATATTTACTGCCAAAATACTTCTGCTAGAAAAGTGAGGACATTTTTTTGATATATTTTGACTGGTCCTCACAAAGGACCTTAAAGGACTGTTTGAGGGTTAAAGTTTTGGGGGTTTAGAACAAATATTGTACATTTTTATTGGTGATTTGACTGTGAATGGCGGTCAGGTTCTTCCAGATTGACTATTGGCTTTAGGACAGAGGTGGGCAAACTAAGGCCCGGGGGCCACATGTGGCCCAATGAGCTCTGTTAATCCGGCCCGCAGAGCCTTTACAACAGTTTTTCCAAAAGTCAAATCAAGAAGGTTGGCAGCTTGATTGGTTAGAAAGAAGTTCAACTCCCTCTTCACCTAGCATGCTAACATTTTCTCTTAAGAACATGGGGCCAAACATCATCTGGAGCTTCATCATCCACTTCTAGTTTTTACCAGTTTACAGGCTCTTCAAACTATTTTCTCAGTTAATAGCCCATCAAGCATGATTTTAAGTTAACCTCTGACCCTCATTTGGGGGCCGGCCCCTTCATCAAGATCTAAAACCCAATGTGGCCCTTCACGGCAAAATATTTGCCCACCCCTGCTTTAGAATATCGTCATGTTTCAACGGAAGATAGTCGATGTTCTCGATCAGAAGGCAGACAAATCCCCCCCCCCCCACATCCCTAATTTAATGGTAAATTACCTATTTTCAACAGTCCAATAGACAAATAAACTACGACTGTCGCATAACCTCCTTGGAAGACAGTCTTACTGTTACCAATTTTTTATTTTAGAAAAAAGTAATAGTAGATTTTTTGTGAATCTTCATTCACAAACATCGTTACAGCCATTTTATGACTCATTTATACCTTTGGTTTACTTTTAAACCCAGGAGCTCAAAAAAAAAAACAGTATTCTGTTTAAAACTACACTGTCTTAACTTTGTTATTTGATCGTGTCTTTCATAGTGCTTGGGTGTATCCGAAAACTTGCCAGACAAGCAAACACAAAATCACAGCGGCCAGAGGAGGAAGAGACCTGCGGAAATGTGGGCGTATTATAAGAAAAGCCTGACGCACCAACGTCGACTAAATATTTTAAGCATGTAGACATAATAAGGTCACTCCTTTGATGATGTGCTTGGGCTTTGAAACTACTCAATTGTTCATTTTGGTTAAATTTTTTAACTAAAGACCTTAAACCATCTGCTGTCTCTCTGCATCCTAACAGGCCTCGACTTTATACAAACAACTTTTTACCTGATAAATATGACCTTACTAGCATAAATAAACTTTCTTTTGGATAAGGAGCAGAATGTACCTCCCCAAAATACTTTTGCCTTTGTTATAAAATATTATTGTTTTCAGGGTGTGCTTTGTCTCTCTCTCACACACACACAGGTATAGTTACACAAACACACCTAGTGGCACTCAAACTAGTGAAACAGCATTTTTCTTTTCGGCTTCATTTTAATTAAAGGCTTCTGAGGCATGAATTGAGCTGGTTGCTGTGTCAATAAACCAATTACATATTCAACTATCATTGCTAATGCAAACAGATATGAGGTGCGCGACTACAAGACAAAAACATTGCCTCCAACTATTGTTTTCTGAAATCCCCTTTTGTGGTCAAAATAAATTTACCACAAAACTCCACGTGTGATCACAAAGGATTTTAATACATGTGTATAGAACATACATGTCAAATACATTACAGGAATTCTTTTTAAATGATTTATATTATAAAACTGTATGTTCTCTTATAATAAGGATATTCATTATCCTTATTGGATACCTGGATAATTGCGTTCACCAACAAGTTTCAGCAGCGTGTGTACAAAAGAGATGCTTATTACACCGTTGACCCCTGACTTGTCACTATTATCCTCATTGTGGGATAAATAAACATATATTCTATTCTAATCAATCAGGTGAGTTGAACGGTGCAGCCGCAGGGTTATTTTGGGCCAATCGGACCCACAAATTAGCCCAAAATTATAGGTAAACCATTATTAAAACATTACTATTGACCATTTTCATATTCAGTGATACCCACTTTACTGCTTCAACTGCCCATTGACTTTAGAATGTATATTGTCATTTTGGGAAAAATAAATGGATTTTTTTTTCCCCCCTCCCTCTTTTTGGACCCTAATGTATTCAGTATTTAGATGTATCCATCTGATCCATTTAGGGGGTCTATAAATGGTACATTACATGCGTAAACTAGAAGAGCATCCAGAGAATGCAGACCTCTGTCAAGGTCAGTAAATAGACGGCACAAGGTTATGTAACAACAGGGTTGCTTTCTGACCAAAAAGCCCCACGGCTTTGATCTTTTAAAGATGTTTTAAAAGATCAAAGGGTCATAAAGATCAGGTTGTGTTTTAAATTTTAGAAACGTGTGGTTTTTGCTCTCGATTCTAATCCCAACTGGAATTTTTTTTTTTTTTATCTTTTTTTTTGTGGGGGGTGACAATTCCTCCTTTTCCCGGAGCTACACTGGTGTTCTTATTTGACCTCTCACACATCATGAACCTGTAGTATTTTCCCGGTTCGGACGTGGAGTCAAACAGAAGAACAGATCCGAGAAGCAAGATTTATTTCACAATTGTGGACTCTTCAGCATCCAAACACACAAGGTCATGACCCCACGGTGTCCGACGAGGAAGAGCCCCGTCTCTTCCGCATCCAGATCTTTTAATACCTGACCGCACCCAGTAGGCGTATCTGACAGTGATGCAAAAGTCATGTGACACTGCCAAGGTCACAGGTGGCCATGCCTTTAGTCTCATATACTAGACACAAATACACTCTTCATGTAATTATACAATCATATACAGTTGTACCTGATTCTGATGATTATGATTATCACAAATGACATTTAATATCTCCTACAAATCATAAATGGTTATGCTTACTTCTGATGAAAATTGCAAATGGCAGCTAATTTTTACTACAAACCCAACTGAGTTCATACGGCAGGAATAAGGTCAAGGAAGGGCCGCGGTTCGTTCTGTCTCCTCATGTTTTGCATTGTAAAATAAATTTAGAGACGGTTACCAGCTTTTAGTGAATAGTATTTACAATG
>CAAE01010661.1:1545-12705 GCA_000180735.1 Tetraodon nigroviridis | reverse complement strand
ATCCAGCTTCCGGGATTGTGAGATTCCCGTACGTCATCGATGACGTGTTCTTTTTCTTCTTCGTCATCTCTTTTCCTTTTTCTTCTTCGTTGTCTTTCTTCTTCTTCTGCAGGCTTTCTTGGCGGTTGGCAAGTAACAATTCGGCGCATTATCGCCACCAACTCCTGTGGAGGGTGGACTCTGGTAGTTACTCATCCCAACTTATTAAAATAAATCATACAAAAGTGTAGATATCCTGCTCACAGCTTTTATTTCTTTTAAATACCTAAACATTATTAGAAATCCCTTACGTTTTGACTTTTTTCTTTTTTCTTTCTCGCCACTAGGACGCCTCCTTTTTGCACGTTTCGTCGCCCTAAATCGTCTGTTGTTCGTCTTCTGGCGCTGGGTTAATGGCGATCGCTACAGCGCAGCGGTGCTTTTCCGCCCCCTACAGGACTGGCGGGCGAGGCGCCCCGCTCACCCGCAAACACTTCTAGCCTTTTTGCGTTATTCTGAAACTAAAGTCATACGTATTTCCCGGTCACGTTTTAACAGCTTTCAATGAAAATATAGAAACGTACTAGGAGAACTTGGATCTCCACCAAGCTGCTCATGTCCCCACATACTGATGTTCACCGTAAGTTAACATCTACATGCAGGAGTCGAGTTGCCCCCTTTCAGAAACTGAAATAACTAACTTCCGTTTCAACTGAAGTTCGTTAACCACTGAAATATCTGGAGAATAAATATGTTTTCCTAAAAGCTCAACATTAAAAACAGCCAACCATAATAGCCCAGGTCAGTGTTTCTCAAACATTTGGTTCATTTGGTCCCACTTGTACACTGTCAGGGGTCAGAATGGACCCCCCTAAAGGGACCCAGAGTCCCTGGAATCCACCTGAGTTCAGTCCAGGAAACGCCCCCTTTTCAGCCCTTTGGAGATCCACTGGCCCACGGCAGCAGCTAACAGGTACCGGGCAAGTAAATGAGCATTTTACATTTTGTAAAAAAATAAATCAACAAATAGGTACAATTAAAAAAACATAAAACAAAAACAGAACAGGATAACAGATAAAGATGGAATCAGTCATAATATAACGTGCCAAATCCGTTTCCAGAGGTGTTCAAGGTTTCGGGAACATTGCTCTTCCTCACCAAACTAGGTCTCTGGAGGTCTTTTCTTCTTGGGATTTTCACCAAACATCTTCATCAGCCTTGTCTGGGTCAGGCAGACGAACCGGTCCCACCTGACCAGCAGGTGTCACCACACTCCATCCTGTCCAATTGTACCGTTCATGGCGTCAGATGGAGTCAGAGGTCCAGAAGCTCCGGGTTCTCCATCACATGCTGGGCCTCCAGCTCCTCAGGCAGGTGCAGATGATGCAGCTGGAGTCCACGGCTGCTCTCGGAGGAGCCCAGCGGCGCTGAAGACGCCCAGTCTGACCCCCTCGCACGTCACAGAGCACCAGCCAGCTTCTTCTTCAGCTTCCAGCGGCCTCAAGCTGCTGCTGAGAAGACGGAGGAGCAAAGAGTGGACTGTCCCAGCTGTCCCTGAGGCAGGCTGGACGTCCCGAGGAAGCAGACGCCAGACAGCGGGAATAGTGATGAAGGAGTGAGGCGGCGCTGGAGTCCAGCCATCAGTCCAGCTTCAGGTTGTTCTGACTGCACCAGTGGGACCACTTCTGGGTCCTGAGCTTCTCTACGAGGGAAGACAAGGAGGCAAAATTCAGTTCTTCTTCTGGTGAGATGGTTGACCTGGAGAGGACCACCCACAGCAGACCAGGGAAGGAGGGATTCAGAGATAAAGCTGGAAAAAGGAGAAAACAGATGAAGATGAAGTGTTGGATATGAGAGGAGAAGAAAGAAATACAAGCCCAACCAAAGGAATGAAGCCAGGAATAAGAGAGAAATCAAAGATCAGATCAAAGCTCAACCTGGATTCTGTGATGAAGCAGGGTGTTTTCTTATGGACCTGGCAGAAACCCAGAGCCAGAACCCCCAGGTCAGCACCATGGCAAAGAAAACAGGAAGAAACCTGGAGCAGGCCCAGGCTGACGAGAAGGAACACCATGCTGAGAACTGGTGGGTAGAGGAGGAGGAGAGGGAGGGAGGACAGAGAATGAAAGTGAGGCAGAGGGAGAGACAGAAAGAGAAACTAGGAGCAGACGTCAGCTGGAAGAGTGGAGCGTTAAATCAGAGTTTTCTCTGTGGTGTCAGTAATTAGCAGCAGCAGAAACGGGATCTGTGGCTTTTCAACAGCGTCAACAGCAGCCGAGCTTTGTCCCCACGCGACGTTCATTAAAAGTGCGCATGTCCACATGTTCGTGTTAACCCGACCCTAAACCTGACCCCAGGCCTGACCTCAGGCCTGACCCTAAGCCTGACCCTTACCCCGACCCCGGGCCCGACCCCGGGCCCGACCCCGGGCCTGGCGCCACAGCGAAACGCGTCCCAAAGATGACGGATGCGTGAGGAAGCTACCGTTTCCTCCTGAACCTGAAGGCCTCGTGAATGCACCTGCGATTTAAAGACGCCGTATCACAGCCGCCCATTGGCCAGCTCTGCTTGGAGGCGGGACCTTCTCTGGGACCCAGGCCGACGATTGGGCCGTTCAGCTGGCCGTCAGCACGAGAGCGGCCCTTCCACTTCCTGCTTCGGATGTTTCTGCTCCTTCTGCCGCCGAGCGTCTCCCGTGTCCGTGGGCTTCTGCTCACGGTTACCGGACGCCAACGCCTCAGCCTCCGTGTTCGGCCTCCGCGTCCCGGCCGGACTCCGCCGGACACCAGCAGCCCGCGTCCGAGAGGCGAGCGTCCGGACACGGTTCCGCTCTGAGCTCCGGTCAGAGCTGGACATTTTCTCCTTCAGCGAAGATCGATACCGGAGCAGGAGCAGCGGAGGAGCGGGAGCAGCGGAGGAGCGGGAGCAGCGGAGGTAGGAACAGCCCCCCACGCAGCCGCAGGCCCACGGGCCCACGGGCCCACAGAGGCGGGACTCAGCCAAGGTTCTGTTAGACGCCAAATGAGATTCTGTGACTGTGTAATGGCAATAAAATTGAATCAAATCTAAAAAAAGCACTTATGCCTCCCCCCCCCCCACACACACACACACACACACACACACACTCTCTCTCTCTCTCTCTCACACACACACACACACACACACACACAGCCATAAACATTTAGGTATTTTATTGAAATTTCCTGTGATCACACTGGAAAAAAAGGAGACTTCATTAATTAATTGATGCATTCTAAAAATGACACATTTTTGGATGAAAATGGAGCCGTCAGAGTGAAGGTCTGCGGCCCCCGAGCCGGTCCCCTCCATGTCCTCCACATGTCCTTCCTGCTGGAAGGTGAAGCTCCAGCCTGGTCCCAGGACTTCTGGAAGAGCGTGAGGAGGACAGGGGACTTAGGATGCAGCAGGTGCCAGCGCTCCTCACGTCCACGGCAGAGGCAACCACGTGCTGGAGTCTGCGTCTTCTCCGTGATGATGGGGGCCAGCGTCCCCCTGAAAGACATGCGTGAGGACGAGGCTGCCAGCCCGTCTGAATGGAGGGTCAGGGATGGACGGATGCTTGTCCTCATATCCTTGGTCCCTGTTCTTCTCAGCGGTGGGAAACAAACGGCTCAAACGGCTCTCCAGTCCACGCAGAGTAGGAGCGGAACGTCCAAAATAGATCTGGCGGTAAAACAGTGGAGCAGATGGAAGAGACCACCGTCCACAGGGACCAGGGACCTTGCTCTCCAGCCAGCCTTTAGAACCTGCCCGATGGCTCCTCCTGCCATCCTCTGACGCCGTCGCCACCTGCTTGTGGGGTCTCAGTGGGGAGAACCTTTTTGGAGGAGCCAGTTTTTCCTGTTTCCTGTACCGTTGGCATCTTCACCCCAGGAGGTCCCGGTGCAGCAGCAGCTTGGCGCTGGTTGGAACTCTAGCTCCGCCCCCTGTAGCTTGGCCCTGCTCCTGCAGCAGCCTAAACATCTGTGGCTGGATCATCTGGATCCAGCGTGTGGACCATCTCCTTGACCAGGTCTTCCATGTTCTTGTCGCGCTCTCGCAGCGGTGGGCGGTCCCAGCAGAGCTGGGTGTCCTCAGACACGTTTGTGGTTCAGTTCGTGTTTCAGCGGCCACGTCGTTGGCCTGATGCGCTAGCGACACACAGGCGCGCACGTCTCCAGTGATAGAAAGGTCTTCTGACGATGATGATGATGATGATGATGAGTCATCACCTTGGAGCTGCGTCACTGAAAAGGCTGTGAAAACACTTTGATCCAACTTTCAGATGGATGGTTCAGGGTCAGGCTGAGTCCTGGAAGGTGGATGGAAGGTGTGTGTGTCCCAGCTGATGTGCACGGAGCAGCCGCCCCTCTGAGAGCATGTATCACAAGAATGGCCTCTCAGACGGAACCAGCATCACCTCCTTCACCTCAGAGGTGAGAAGCTCCCCGCCTGGTCGCCGAACACCTGAGCCTGGTGCTGAGTGTGTGTGTGTGTGTGTGTGTGTGTGTGTGTCTAAGGTCAGCAGCAGCTGTGACTCTCTGGACGTCTCCTGTGCTGAGTATGCCAAGAGCTACGACGCTGTTGTCTTTGACGTGCTGAAGGTGACGCCGGAGGAGTTTGCAGTGAGTACGGTCACGTGCACGTTTCCAGGGGTCAGGGTCAGGGTCAGGGTCAAGGTCAGGCCCTGCAAGGCTGATCCTTCATCGCTCGCCTGATTATTGGTTTCTTTGCTGCTCTAGAGCCAAATCACCCTGATGGACGCTCCGGTCTTCAAAGCCATCCAGCCGGAGGTAAGAGGGTGGTCCTGGTCCAACTGTGCAATGTGTCCGGCTTTGTGGTTGATGACGGTTGTGGTTTTGTCTGACCAGAACTTCATGACCCAACCCGAAACCAAACATCTCTTCCAGAGAAACACACAAAAATAAAAGAACTATCAGGGACAGAATCCCTCCAGAACTTCTAACTCTGCTGTGGTGGCCTTCATGACTACTGATAGTGTCTGAACCACCAGGTCTGGACTGAACCATCAGGTCTGGTCTGAACCACCAGGTCTGGTCTGAATCATCAGGTCTGGTCTGAACCACCAGGTCTGGTCTAAACCACCAGGTCTGGTCTGAACCATCAGGTCTGGACTGAACCACCAGGTCTGGTCTAAACCACCAGGTCTGGTCCGAACCATCAGGTCTGGTCCGAACCATCAGGTCTGGTCCGAACCATCAGGTCTGGTCTTAACCATCAGGTCTGGTCTGAACCACCAGGTCTGGTCTTAACCATCAGGTCTGGTCTGAACCACCAGGTCTGGTCTGAACCACCAGGTCTGGTCTGAACCACCAGGTCTGGTCTATACCACCAGGTCTGGTCTGAACCACCAGGTCTGGTCTAAACCACCAGGTCTGGTCTGAACCACCAGGTCTGGTCTTAACCACCAGGTCTGGTCTGAACCATCAGGTCTGGACTGAACCACCAGGTCTGGACTGAACCACCAGGTCTGGTCTGAACCACCAGGTCTGGTCTAAACCATCAGGTCTGGACTGAACCACCAGGTCTGGTCTGAACCATCAGGTCTGGTCTATACCACCAGGTCTGGTCTGAACCATCAGGTCTGGTCTAAACCATCAGGTCTGGTCTATACCACCAGGTCTGGTCTGAACCACTAGGTCTAGACTGAACCAAGGTCTGGACCAAGCCTTTAGGTCTAGTCTAAACCACTAGGCTAGCACGGGGGCGGTACGGTTAGAACACCGAGCTAAACTGCACCTCTGCTCCATAAGGGTTCAGGACATTTGTCTGGGTCAGGGACCAGTCCAGAGCCTCTAAAGAGGATCCAGAACTTCTCTGATGTAGCAACCAGCCTTTAAAGGAAAGATGCGGGGCCTGTTCTAAATCCTAAGACAGTAGGACTCTGCAGGCTGAAGAGGTCTTCCTAAGCAGCAGAAACCAGCCCGTGCAGATGTTCTCAACCCTGCTGAGGACTCGGCTGGAGACCATCCCAAACGCTCCTACTTACCTCCTGCCTCAGCAGGACTTACTGAGTTTGCTGCGTCAGACGCGCGAAGGTCTTGTGAGGTCTTCAGACCTGCTGTCTAATGGTTCTCTCCCTGAATTCCAGGAGCTGGCCAGCTGTGGATGGAACAGGAAGGAGAAACACAGTTTGGCTCCCAACGTGGTTGCGTTCACGTGCAGGTTCAACCAGGTAGGTTCTTCTTTGACCAGTCCAGGGAGGAGCCAGGTGCTGCTGGAGGAGAGACCTCCGGCCTGTCTGGGGGAGGCCGTTCTGTCAGCGTTGTGAATGCTGGTTCCAGGTGAGCTTCTGGCTGGTGAGGGAAATATTAACGGCCCAGAAGCTGAAGACCCGAGCAGAAATCCTCAGCCATTTTGTCAAAATAGCAAAGGTGAGGCCTCGGCGCGAGCGCATCCACACCGGTGTTGGCAGAGGCGAGGAGGTGACGAGCGGCTGCGTCGTGTGTTGGCAGAAACTGTTGGAGCTGAACAACCTTCACGCTCTGGTGTCGGTGCTGTCTGCTCTGCAGAGCGCTCCCATCTTCAGACTCAGCAAGACCTGGTCGGTGAGTCTGCGCTCGTCCACACCAGCGCACCTTCCGTCCTCAGAACGTCAGCCAGAGGGGCCACGGTGGCTTCTTCACCGGGAACTAGAAGATCTCAGAGGTCAGCTGAGGCCTCCTCATGAACCAGTCCATGGAGATGTTCTCCTCCGCTCACTTCTGCATCCGAGCAGCCATAAACATGTGAACCAGCATGTAGATCAGCTCTTTCTGTCCTCCACCGTCTGGTGTTCCTCCACCTCAAGTCTGCAGATGTTTCTTCATCTAGATCCAGATGTAGAGGGAGAATGTGTGTCAGTGATGGTAGATCGTAGATTAATGTGTGTGTGTGTGTGTGTGTGTGTGTGTGTGTGTGTGTGTGTGTGTGTGTGTGTGTGTGTGTGTGAATCCTTTCTGATTGTGTAGTTGATCAGCCGGAAGGACAAAGCCACCTTTGAGAAGCTCAACTACCTGACGTCCAAGGAGGAGAACTACACCCGCATGAGAGAATACATGCGCTCCTTGAAGATGGAGCCGTGCATCCCCTACCTGGGTGAGCCTCCGCCGGCCTCAGAACGTCCCCTACCTGGGTGAGCCTCCGCCGGCCTCGGAACGTCCCCCAGGTCCACATGAGCAGCAGAGTCCAGAGAGCTTTATTCTTCCTCACGAGTATGCTCAGCCATCTTTTATATGACCAAAAAAGGGTGGAGGACAAGGTTTGACCACACCCACTCCCTCCAGGTGACCTCCTTTACACAGGAGCATCACATATTCAGTTAAAAAAGAACGTAGGGGATGTTCTTCGTCATCTAGGTGAAGAAAACAACTAGCTTCAAAATTCAGCTTCTTCAGAAGTGAAGAGGCCTCTCTGAACCATCTCTGAAGAACTAGAAGACCTCCTGTAAGTTCCTTAAGCTCAGAGACACTACAGGTCCCAGAGAATGAGGGAACAATCAGATGTGTGACCCTGAACACACACACACACACACACACCTGTGTGACAGGTGCTAAATGTTCTTCCTGTTTCCTCCGGTTGAAGAACGGTCTGGTGTGGTGTCCGTCTCCACTGACCTGGGGCGTCTCCTCAGGTATCTACCTGTTGGACATGATCTACATTGACTCCGCCTACCCTGCGTCAGACAGCATCATGGAGACGGAGCAGCGGAGCAACCAGATGAACAACCTCCTCAGAGTTATGTCTGACCAGCAGATGTCCTGTAATTACGGTAGGAAGCAAGTCCTCAGCGGTCTTCTTCTGTGGTTTTCCAGGTCACCCCCACCCTGGAAAGGAGTTTCCTCTCTAGATATTCTTATTCTGTGTAAAATCAGACACATATCCAGACCAGTCCAGGCCTTGAAAATGCTTCAAGACCCCAGGCTGTGTACCTGCAGGATAGAAAACACGGCTTGAACCAGGTCCCGGACCACTGGATTGGACTGAATACGCGCAGCCATGCTAACATGGGCCTTAGCCTTCCAGGGCTAGAGGAGGAGCTAACGGCATCGCTGCAGCCCAGTAGACGCTCCGTGATCAGCTGACATCATCTGTCATGGTTCCTGTCCTCCTCTCCTCTAGTTTCTCCTCCTGTCCTGTGTCTCTCATTTATTTCCATCCATGATGTATGTCCATTCTCTCTTCCATCTGGCCTTCCTTTCTTCTCCTCATCCTTCTTTCCCATTCATCCGTCCATCCATCTTCAGGAGGTTGTCCCCACATGAGCCTGGTCCTGCTCCAGGGTTCCTCCTGGTGAAGGGGAGGCTTCCTGAGGAGACGCTGTCTCCTGAGGCTGGTCTGGACCATGTCTGGGCTCTCCGACACACTGAACGTCAGACAGGCGGAGAGGAGAAAGGAAGCCGGACATGTCCTTCTGGTGATGTCTTCTGGTCTTTTCCTAGATCACCTGGTGACGCTGCCACATGTCCAGAAGTACCTGTCGTCGGTTCACTACATAGAGGAGCTGCAGAAGTTTGTTGAGGATGACAACTTTAAGTAAGTTTCCTGACTTCCTTCCGTATGAAGACCCCGGGGATGACTGGATGGTCTGGCCTTCAGACCCCCTTCTGAGGGACACGCTGGAGCAGATCTTCAGCTCTGGTTCCTTCTGGGTTTGTCTGACAGAAGGTTCCTGTCTTTCAGGTTGTCCCTGAAGATCGAGCCTGGTGACGGCTCTCCTCGTTTAACCTCCTATAAGAAGGAGCTGGCAGGTAAACACAAAGGAGAGCCACCGTCAAAGTCCCCAGAACCTGCCAGAGGCCCTGCTGGTTCTTTAGTTTCGTCTGTCTGACCATAGAATGTCTTCTATGAAGACACACAAAGTAAGGCGTTAGCATCAGGCTGAGAACATCTGAGGGCCTCCACAACCACCTGGAGCTGGCCGGATGTAGCAGGGCCAGTAAGGCTCAGCACGTGGGTGTGCACACAGATGTGGTCCACCGAGCGTTGACCCGGGCGTCAAACTACTGGGCTGCTGCTGAAGCTCCTTCTGCTCCTCAATGAGGAGCTTCTTCTGTGATTGACGTTACCTCCTTGTTCATCATGAAGATGGGCGGAGCCTGTGGGTTGGCTTGGCTTGAAGCCCAAGCCCTCTCCCCTCACTGGTAGCAGCGTGCTGAAGCTCCTGTCTTTCCTTCATCTGGTCAGGTGTGTCGGAGGCACCTGTCCTTGTGAGGAGCGGCCGGCGCCCCACCTGCCCCGACGCCTCCATCAGAGTCCAAATCCCGACTCTTCCTCCTTCCCACCACCGGAAGAGTCACAGTGTAGGAAACAGGTGAGTGAAATCAGGGCTCCTCAAGTCCTCCAGAGAGGTTGGAACGAGGGTTGTTCCTGGTGGAGGTTGCTGGTTTCAGACCAACCCTTTTCTAGGCCGACGGTCGGACCTTCACACACAAGCGAAACTTCCCTGGTCACTTTCAAACCTTCACTTTTATTGGATCCACCTTTTCCTACCTTTCTCCTTGAGTGTCAGAAAGACCTTAGAGGACTCCTACCGCAGCCGCGATTCAGCTCTAGCTAGGTGCTAGCTGCTAGCTGCCGTGGTCCAACCAGGAGGTGGAGATGTTTGACCTGAGGAGAGAACCAGAGGAAGCTCCACTGAGACCCGGGACCAGGTTGACCAGGAAGTCTCTGAGCAGACGGCGGCTCCAGGAACCAGACCCCAGCTGAGCACCGGACCACCGACGACCCGGCTGGGTTGAAGAGCTCCAGGTGGAATCAGCTGTTCCTCGACGCCGACCGAGGGTTGGCCCGGCTCCACCACAAAGACCAGACACATGCTGGAGGAGGTCTGTCAGCAGTTCCAGCTCGCCAACGTTTCCCGTCTGCACAAGTTAGCCACCAGCGCTGACGAGCAAAACAAGAGTTCAGCCTGTCAGCAACAAATGATGACTAAAGGAGCATCAGAAGGTCCACACCAGAGAACCCCGGTTCAGATCCTGACGGCTTGGTCACCTCCGCCCGTCTCTCTGCGCCTTCAGCTCCACCTGTGCCCCACCCTCATCCGCTGGTGGAGCTGAGGAACCGTCAGCTGGGCTCTGATGGTTCCGTGGGCTCCACAGCCGCTCACGGCCACCTTCTGTCCACAGCATGATGTTCCACGCTGGCATGTCGGAGAGCAGGAGCGCCACCTTCTCCCGGGAGAAACCGCGCCACCTGCTGGACGACAGCTTCCTGGAGTCCCAGAGTCCGGTCCGCGCCGAGCCCCAGGCGGCCTTCCCGTCCAGCGGCCTCTCCCTGGGTACGTAGGCTGGGGTGCTCCACCTTCAGGACCGGGGCCCAGCAGCCTGCAGATGGGGGAGGCTCCTCCCATCTGCAGGCTGCTGGGCGTCTGAGGCACCAACGTCTCCTCTCTGCTCCTCACCTGACAGGCAGCAGCCACAGTTCCTTTGGTGAGGAACCATCGCCTGTGATGGACAGGTGAGACCAACACAGACACACACACACACACTCTGAGTATAGTATGGATACCGTAGAGGTCTGTGTGTGTGTGTGTGTGTGTGTGATTGTGTGTGTGTGTGTGTGTGTCTCATGTGAAACACAGGGGCCGCATGTACGCAACGCTGGGCCCCAACTGGAAGGTTCCCCATCACAACTCACCCAGGAGCCACATCTACACCTACAGGTGCCCCTCAAACACCTGCTGCAGCAGTTCCAATTGACAGAGCTGCTCCTCCTCTCCTCTCCTCTCCTCTCCTCTGCTCCTCCTTTCCTTCTCTCTGCTGCTCTGCTCCTCCTCTCCTCTCCGCTCCTCTTCTCTGCTCCGCCTCTCCGCTCCTCCACTCCTCCTCTCTGCTTCTCCTCTCCTCTCTGCTCCTCCTTTCCTTCTCTCCGCTCCTCTCTGCTGCTCGTCTCCTCCTCTCTGCTCCTCCTCTCCCCTGCTCTCCTCTCCGCTCCTCCTCTCTGCTCCTCCTTTCCTAACTCTGCTCCTCCTCTCCTCTCTGCTCCTTTCCTCTCCGCTCCTCCTTTCCTCTCTGCTCCTCCTTTCCTACTCTGCTCCTCCTCTCCTCTCTGCGTCCTTTCCTCTCTGCTGCTCCTTTCCTTCTCTCTGCTCCTCCTCTCCTCTCTGCTCCTCCTTTCCTTCTCTCTGCTCCTCCTCTCCTCTCCGCTCCTCTTCTCTGCTCCTCCTCTCCGCTCCTCCAC
>CAAE01010660.1:43230-53571 GCA_000180735.1 Tetraodon nigroviridis | reverse complement strand
TGGAGGTGTGCCTGAGGCCCCTGTAGGCCCTGAGGCCCTCCCTCTTGGGGTCCCTGACCATCCCTCGGACCACGGGCAGGCTGTCGCAGCCCCGGCTCTTCTGGGCTCGGTGCAGAAGGATGCGGTACACCCCGGTGACGGGGTTGCGGCAGTCTTTCAGCTGGTTGTTTTGGAGGTGCTGTGGCGTGAAGCCCAGGTCCTCCATCAGGCTCTGGACCTCCGCCTCCTCCTCCAGCTCCCCCCAGTCGGACTCCAGCAGGCTGTGCAGAGGAGCGGCCGGTTCGCTGGGCACCAGGGACCAGGGGAACTCCACAGGCAGGAGCCAATCGCATCCCAGCATCTGGTCCAGGACGTAGCGCTCGGCAGGTTCCGGCTTCAGGATGCCCCTGATGAGCCTCTGGCAGGGGCCCGGGACCCAGGGAGGGACCAAGTAGGCCCCCTCGACGATGCGGCGGCGCAGCTTGCCCATGGTGTCAGCACGGAAGGGCAGAGAACCCGTCACCATGAAGAAGAGCAGCACTCCCATGGCCCACACGTCCACAGGGGGACCCAGGTAGCACTCGTCCCTGAAGAGCTCCGGCGCCGCGTACGGCGGCGAGCCGCAGAAGGTGTCCAGGAAGTCGTTGCGGTTGCACACGCGCGTGCTGAACCCAAAGTCTGCCACCTTGACACAGCCGGTGCTGGTGAAAAGAACGTTCTCCGCCTTCAGGTCCCGGTGGATGACGTTGGTGTTGTGCTGCAGAGAGAACAGACAGGCTGAGTCCTCACCTCCTCGCACCTCCTGCTTCCATCTCAGGACGAGCAGCAGCAAAGCCAGGAAGGTTCCACGGCTGAGCCAGGGCCCAGAGGAGCACAGATCAAACTCAGAGCAGCCAGGTTCCAGAGGGTCTCACAACCAGGGAACCTCAGGAACAGCTGACAGGGAGGAGGTGGTCACATCTCCACAGTGGCTTCCACCAGGATGCTGACCAACCACTGCAGGCTCACTGGAGAAGTGATGGACTCACGAGCTTCCCAACGCCAGCCAAACCTGGGTCCAACGTTAGCGGACACTCCTGTGGGCACAGGCAGCTCCCGAGGCCCCCTGAGCCCGGATGCTTCCAGTTTGACCTGCGCTGCGCCGAATCCAAACACAAGCGAAGCCTAAAGAAGGCTGCTAGCCTAGCTGGGACTCCTCTGAACTCCAGCAGCTCAGGAGCTCTGCAGGGGTCCAGCATGCTTTTGCTCCAAGGGCCCACGCAAATCTCAGTCAGTTCTCCCTAAATTCCATCAACATGGGGACTTTGCAACGAGAGGGAAAAACACGCTGGACATTGTTTACACAAACATTGCCGGCACGTACCGCGCGGAGCCCCGCCCCCACCTCGGATACTCAGACCACATTACCGTTATGCTAATTCCTGCATACAGACCAATTGTTAGGCACACCAAACCAGTTCTAAAGCAGGTAAACACCTGGCCTGCAGGAGCCATGTCAGCTCTCCAGGACTGCTTTGAGTGCACCGACTGGGCCATGTTCAGGGAGGCTGCAACCAACGGCGACTCGGCCAACCTGGAGGAGTACGCATCGTCTGTGACCAGCTACATCGGCAAGTGCATCGACGACCAATGGTGTCTATCTGGAGGAGAACCTCACCTGGTCTCTCAACACCACCAACATCAGCAGGAAAGCCCAGCAGCACCCTTACTTCCTGTGAAGGCTGAGGAAAGCCCGTCTTCCTCCCCCATCCTCACCACCTTCTACAGGAGGACTATTGAGAGCATCCTGAGCAGCTGCATCACTGTCTGGTTTGGAAACCACAAGACTCTCCAGCAGATAGTGAGGACAGCTGAGAAGATCATCGGCGTCTCTTTAACCCCCCTAGTGGACATCAACACCACCAGCATCGTGGCCGACCCCACACACCCCTCACACTCACTCTTCACCCTCCTGCCATCTGGGAAAAGGTACCGAAGTATTTGGGCCCACACAACCAGACTGACCACCAGTTTCTACCCACAGGCCATCAGGCTCCTCAACGGAAGGAGCTGAACGCACACACACACACACACACACACACACAAACACAAACTCCAGCAACCAACATGCCACCACACAACATTATTATTATTTTACTTTGCTGTAAATGTTCTGGTTTTATTGACAAAGGTGTGCACAAATCATCCTCTGCTGCCTTAATACTACCACCGGGTATGATGTGTACTAAGTTTACAATGATACAAATGCACCACCATTTTACTGAGATGACCTCACAAACCTTGCACCACATCTGCACTGCAGCCAGCACTTTATTCCACGCACCTGCCTATGTACCCGTCTATGTACCTGTCCTGTAGCGTGACGTCACATGTCTGTTGCACTTGTCGTAGGCGACTCTATGTTGTCCCCGTGTAGCCCTGTCGTCTTTTGTGCCCTATGTTGTTTTCCAGCACCAAGTACTGGAAAAACGTTGTTTCGCTTTCAATATGTATCGCACCAGCTGTGTATGTTTGAAAGTGACAATAAAGCTCACTTGACCTGACTTGACCAAGGTGAAACTGACCATGTACTTGATGGCAGAGAGGATCTGGGCGAAGGTGACCTTGCTGGCGTTGTCAGAGAGCTTGCCCTCGTTGCAGATCTTGCTGTGGAGGTCTCCTCCACCGGCGTACTCCAGCACCAGGTGGAGGCGGCTGGGCGTCTCCACCACCTCGTACAGGTGCAGCACGTTGGGGTGTCGCAACAGCTCCATGCTGCTGATCTCCCTGGACAGCAGCCGCTGGACCTGAGCGTCCATCCTGGTCTTGTCCAGGATCTTCAGAGCCACTTTGTCTGCGAGCAGAGAGCGGCAGAAGGGTAAGGGTTCCTCTCAGCAGGGGTCAAAGGTCACACTACTGTTCCTCTTTATAGTCTTTCATGGTGTAATGGTGAAACGCTGCTGCTCCTGAGTTCCTGTGTCCCAGGAGCAGCATGTCCACCTACCCTTGGTCAACGCGTGGAAGGCCAGCTTGACCCTGGAGAAGGTCCCACAGCCAATCTCCCCGCGGACCTTGTAGAAGCCCACCCTGCGGCCGATCATCAGCTCCTTGATGGTGCTCTGGTCCTTGCACATGTCCCCGGTGAGCTTCTCCAGTGGGCTGGGCCGTGGCCGTGCGTCCAGCGGCTCCTCGTCTGGACCGATGTCCGAGCTGTCAGTCAGGCTGTAGACGCTGTGGTGCAGCGGCGGGCTGCTCACCCCGCAGTGACCTCCAGGCATGGCTGCTGGAGCCTGGCGGTGGGATCAAAGACACGGTCAGTCTGTGGTTCTGGAGGAGCCCCTTCAAGCTGATGAGGACCCCACACTGCCCTCCACCTTCCCTCATGACAAACTTCACCTCTACCGGCTCGTCTGCGGAAGCTGACTTTCATTAGGACCAAAGTCCTCACTTGGTCACAACAAAAGTGAGCATTTCTAATGATTTCGGAGGTAATGAAGAGAAAATGTCCTTACCAGCTCTCCAAAACACTCCTGTGCATCAAACGCAGCTGCAGGCAGCAGAGCGGCCACACGGTCCTAGCGACACGCTGAGCAGAGGGAGCACACAACCTCTGCCACCAGAAGAACCTGTCAGGGGGAAGGAGGGCAGACGTGTGCTCATCCGCTGGTCCTGCTGGCCACGCCCCCCACAGCTCACCTGGCCAGCACCCTCTGATCCTCCTCCTTCAGGATCAAGGCGGGTTCATGACCGCTAATCCTGTGTGAATTTAGGTCTGTGCCCATCCTTTCCAACAGGCCGATCAAACGAGGAGGACCAACGTGATCTACCAGGGTTGGCGGCCAACGCCGCGCAGCGCTCGGCTCCTGGCTCTGCTCTCATGCTACACGTTACGCAACGGCATTAACCAATGTTCCCTGGGGGGATTAGCTTTGTGGTGCATGCTAACTGAGGAGCACAGATAAAGAGATTAGCGAGCTGGAGGTCACCTGCTGCTCTGCCTTCATTCAGGTGTTCTGTCCCTGTGACCAGCAGCCAGCCAGCAGCCAGCTCACATATGATGTCCGGATTAGCTCGCTCCACACCAGCTTTGTCCACATGAAACGTCGGTGGTCCTGGCAGCTCAGAGCTGAACAGAGCTCTCCAGCCAGGAACTGAAACAGAAATGCCCTGAGGTTCCTGGCAGAGCTGGAAACTCAGGTTCACCTTCCACAAACAAACAACCTGCTGCCGCCTGCTTTTGTTTGAATGGATCTGGTGGGAGCAGGGGAACTCGCCGCCATTCAGCCGTCTGATTGGATTAGAAGCTTAGACAGCACATGGACAGGAGCAGGACTCATGAGCTGCTCCTGCTCCTGAAGGAGCGAGGGAGAAAGCAGGGCCACCCCGGTCCCGCTCCCCCAGCACGTTCCAGTCTACATCCGCCTCTTCCTCAGACGGCTGCAGCCACGTTGATTCTCCTCCAGCTCTCTGATTCTCTGGCGCAGAGCAACAATCTCTCGGTTTTTCTCCTCCTGGAAGAAGTGCAGCTTCTGGAAAAGAGAGCCCATCTCAGAAGAGGACCACTTCATCCAGTATGAGAAGATCTAGAGCATTTCTGAGCATCACAGCCATATAAGAATGTCTGCACGTCCATCCATGGGTGGAAAAAATACCACAGAAATCTGTCAAACGTTTTGTTACACTAAGATACTAGATGTTTACACAGGAACTTCAAATCAAATAAGTTTTTCAAGGGTGCCTCTAACACAGAAGTAGAAGAACATCCAGCAGTGGGACAGAAAAGTCACCGATGGCCGTCTTCCTCTCCCTCAAAAACCAGTGAAACCACTGGAGCTGTGCTCCTCAGAGGGATTACCCAGCTTCAGAAACACCACCTGGCTCACACACTTTCTCAGTCTCTCGTTCGTTGCTGCTCTCAGTGACACTTTTGTCCTGAAACTTCCTTTAAATGAAGAGTGTATTAACTGGATGAAGCTTGTTGTCCCTCCATTTCTATAGATCAGCCACCATCTCGTTCTTTAAGCTTCAGGCTTCAAAGTATATGAAAGAATTAGCAGTTTAGAGTCCAGACAATATGGTAGTGAAATAAACTGGAACATTTAAATAGATGTGATGAAGGTAACTGGGCAAGATTGTGGAGGAACTGGTTTGGCCTATTTTTCCGATTTTGTCCACATGGAACCCAGAGCAGGATGGTGGTGAACGCAGAGAGGACAGAAGTCCCAGCGCCGTGCTGGCATGTAGACGAAGGCTAATTACAAAGGTTAGTTGAACAATCTGTCTGACGTCAGCCAGCTGAAAGCTCACCCTCTTGAAAACAGTGAGTGGGAGGAGGCCTGAGCCGTGGGGGCTGTGCTGCTGCCGCTGCTGCCGCTGCTGCTGCTGCTGCTGCTGCTGCTGCTGCTGCTGATGATGATCACGGTCCTCCTCCTGCTGCTGATGATGATGATGATGATGATCACGGTCCTCCTGCTGATGATGATGCTGACTCGAACTCTGAACTCGGGCTAACTTTGCACCAAACTATCAAACAAGCAAACACAAAAACTGATCAGAGCGAGGTGTGAACATCACACACACATTAGGCTGAACTCAGACGTGAAACCACTCCTTAACCAACCAGACAAACGCCATGAAAGCATCTCGATCTAAGTAAAGTCAGCTGAATGGAGGTCTCCAGTGGTCAAACCTCATCTCACTCTGACACTAATGTTCGTGGTTTAGCAGTGATGTGGAGGAAAGTCGGACTCCGAGAAGTCTGCCAGCAGCAGCAGGAACCCTGTGGAGAAGTTCACTAACCTCCAGCTGGAGCTGCAGCAGCTCACTCTGTCTCTCTTTCTCCTGCTTGTTTAGCCTCTCCTTCATCTCCTGCAGGGCCAGATCCTTCATCTCCAGCAGCTTCTTCAGCTCAGCATCTTTAGACTCCACTGTTGGCAGCCATCAGTCACGTGTTGGCTTCAACCAGGACTAAACGCTTTGGTGAATACAGGTTCTTATAGCATCAACAGGCACACTGGTGAAGAGGCCTGTGGGAGCTGGGAGCAGCTCTGTAGTTTCAGCAGAAGGAAAGAAAGAACGGAGCTCCAGAAGCGGAGCAGCTCCACACATCTGAGGTGAAGCAGCCCTCAGGTTAGCAGTCAGTGAGCAGCAGGGGTGCTAGCTGTGCTGGGGTGGTTCAGACCCTCCCAGCACAGCAGCGACTGAGGCCAGGCCCTGCATCTGTCCAGCTCCTGCTGCACCGACACCTGCCGCTGTACCGCCGTAAACACAGTGACAGAGCTAGAAAAGCGAGTTGTTTGCATCCCTGATTTCCGTGGGCAGCTGCTGAGCCTCAGCCTGTCCAACCTGCACCTCAGTGGCTGACCAGCACCAGGGCAGCCACAGACACACTGACTTCAGCTCAAACTAGCTCAACTTTCAGGACAGTGACACCTGCCATCACAGTCCCACGTGCACTCTCTCTACTTGATCGTTCACCTAGGTGCTGAGGAAGCCCAGGCTGCTCCGCCTTCCTCACAGATGTGGTGTGACCTCTGTCCTGACCCCTGACGCCTTGAGCGCCCTTTCTACCAACGGATCATGTGTTGTTATGAAGACGGAGACTTTCAGGACAACTCCATGGTGTAATCATCGTTCTGTTTGTTTTTACCCGCTTGCGTCGTCGTTACCTGTTTTCTCATGCTGCTGCGTCAGGTCGGCCATGTCTGTCTTCAGCCTGCGATTTTCCACTAGAAGAGTTTTGGGGAAGTGAGAAAACCTTCAACAGCCTTTTCATTCAGTTACACTTACAATTGAGCAGAAACAACTGCTTTATCACTAAAAGTAAGTACTTTAAGTAAACAAAACGTAATTTGCATACAAAGTGTTTGCAGAAATGCATCATTTGGCGCTACGTTTAAAATACATTTTACACTTCTATCCAAGACTTAATTCTGTGTAATTTTTTTAACCTAACCCTATTTCATAAGATAATTCTCAGGTAGGCGATCGTTTATTTTCCTCCTCTCAGAAAAGAAGAGAGGTTATTGTTACCTCTGAGGTGGAACTGCTCCTGCAAAGTCTGCTGCAACCTGCTCACGCTGACAAGAAGACCGGCTCTCTCTGAAATATGTTTACACATTGTTGTTCAAACCTGACATTAACATATTTATTTATTTATTTATTGTTTTGCGCTATAAAAGTGATCAAATTAAATCAGATCACACCATAAACGTTTTTATATCATTTCCTTTTTCCGTGGAAACTAAGGACCGTAATTCCAAAGACCAGCAGCAGAGGACCAGCACCGTCGTTCACAAACCAATTAGTAACATATTTAATAAAACTTACCCTCAACAAGACTTTTCTCTCTGGTCAAATAGAATTGTAGCAGTTTGTTGGCGTCCTCCAGCCTGGATTCCAACATGTTGTTTTTAGCATTTATCTCTGTAATTTTCTGTTTCGTAAAGAATATGTTTTTATAGTACAAACACACACAAACGCCTTATGTGACAGAGAAAAAGGGTTTTTAAATAAAACGCTAATTAGTATTACCACAGTATTTATGCGTATGAAAACTACTTTTTAGCTAGCTTCCAGCTGGCATACCTGTTCAAGGTGAAGGAATTTTTCCATAAACACGTTCAGATTACAACAGTTATACTTCGCCATTTTGTGCGTGGTAAAAAGTAAATATTATTTTAAAGCTAATAATATTATGTCAATAGGTCTCGAACATTAGCAGGCCGAGCAAAGCGAACAGTGGGCAGCGTCGCGAGACCAAAGTAACGTTCAATCCAACTTTATTTAAACAGCGTCCGTTACAACCAGGCTGTGGCGTCTTTCCGAGGGTTCCTTTCTGGCTAAGGGTTCACCAAACGCGGAGTTAGAACCTAAACTCGGGGTTGCCGAACTCTGGAATGTCCAACTCAGAGTTTTTGGCTTCGGAAAACAAGTTTAGAATTGTTTTAATTAACTCGGTTAAAGTTAAGCTGGTGCGTGATCTAAAAAGTCTTATCAATGGAACGCAGCTAAGGCGATTCACCATGGCAACAAGCGTAAAAAGGCCTGATAGTCACACTTTTCCCTGTAGCAGATGGAAGAGTTCGCGACACACCGAAAATACGCATATTCTCAAGAAAATAAAAAAAGCGGCAAAAAAGGGTTGTTGTGTTGTTCTTTTGTTGAAATGTGTGTTCTTGAGTTTTCCACTCATTTAACATTTGTATGTGTGTTTGAGCCACAAGAGCAGCCCGACAGGCACCAAAGAGACTTGGCAGAAAGTTAAGACGAAATACAAAAATATAGTTCCAACATGTCGGAGGTGATTTAAATACAAGCTACTGTGGTGGTGTTGAGGTTATCCTCATCAGACAGCGTCCAGATGCTTCATTTACCCTCTGATAACCAGATTTAATTTATCAAGGAACTCCTTTAAACAAAGGCCCAATTTTTAGCCATCCATCACTGTCAGTATTTATCATTGTCGATATAAAAGCCTAACACCGTAATGTCTGTTCCGCCATGTCTCCAAACTTGTGTTTATTGAATATGTTTAAATTTTAGGAATGAATAAAAACGCCGTTCTAAACAGGAATATGGCCGAGGTGATCCAGCGCCGCCTGGTGGTGATTTACTAGATGCACCACTGACAGAACTCGTCTGTGTAGGTTCAGTCATCCAGGTCATAGTTATCCAAGAGTAAACGTTGTGTTCATCTAGACTTACTGCAGCGCTGCAGAACTCCTTTATTGCCTAAAAGCTTTTACCTTTTTACTTTCCTATTTTACCTTTTTACTTACCTATTTTACTTTTTTACTTACCTTTTTTTCGTCCATTATTTTTCTTCTTTTTTTTTTCTTGGTGTTTAGTGACCTCGGGCCCTATAAATAAAATCATGAAATAAAAGGCGACCACATTAATTTTGATCTGATCAGATCAAATGGAATGACCTGACCTCCTGTTAGAAGGGCCCGTTTTCTGTGCCGGGTAGAGGCTTCTGGACCAGCCGCATTGGTGCGTAGGCCGCTACCCTTCTCTTGGTGCTGTATGAGGGTCAGCAGGGGGGCTGCAGCTGCCCCCCCATGTCTGCTGGCCGACAGACGCCTTCCAGCGACAGATGAGCTGGGATCAGGGAGGGATTCTCGTCTCGATCGGCTCAGCTCAACTGAGGAGCCACCTTCAGTCTGCTTCTGCTCATCAACCTGGGTCAGGGTCTAGGTCAGGGTCTAGATCAGGCTCAGGCTGAGGGTCAGGATCCCTGATCCCAGGTCTCTATTTCTGTCACTTCCATCCTTAATGACAGCAGCTCAGGGACCTGACGGTCACATGATCATCACCTCTACTCCTCCGTCTTCTGTCGACTAGATTAGATCAGAGCTACTCTGATCAGTTTGTCAGTAGTAGTAGCACTGATAATAATAACAACAACAATAATAATAATAATAATAATAATAATAATAATAATAATAAATGGTCAAACTGAACTCGGATGTTTTGATTATTAGGAGTCACTCGGGTGCGTAAATGAACGAATCCTCTTGTTCCATTAGGATTTATTGTGTTTCCGTGTCTTTGGTCAGCAGTTGGTGCTGGTGGAGTTTCCCTCATGCTTAAACAATTTAGGCGACGTGTTTATGGAGGTTTGGGGCACTTTCCTGTCAGAACTGTCTGTTCACAGAGGACGTCCATCCATCAGTGTGACATCCGTCCACTCCGTCCACGTCTCAGCAGCCTAGCAGGGTGGTCATGTGACCCAGGGTCAGTCCAGAGCAGCGTGCAGCAGAACACCGACTCCGCCCACCTGTGACTCCTTCATCTTGGTGACGGATTTCTGAAGGTCTGACTGAGTGATGGGGCGGATCGTCTCCTCCGACAGGCTGAGACAGACAGACGGGTGGAGAGGTGAGACGAGTAAGGACAGGCCAGGTCCAGAAGATGGACTTGCTGACAGATGGGTGTGTGAGACGAGTACCTGTCTGCCTGCAGGTGCACAGAATCACGCAGACACAGCAGAGCAGCATCACGACACACCTCCCTGAGGCCGCTGCCGGAGAAGCCCTCGGTGTCCACGGCAACGCTGACCAGGTCTACAGAGCTGTCCACCTTTAGAGACATGTGATCAGAGGACAGGCAGGCAGGGGGCGGGGCTGGCTGACTGCTGACTGACTGCCTGCTGACCAAGGGCTGGAGGCCAACTCACGTTCTCCTGGTCCAGGATCAGTCGGAGGATCTGCTCTCTCTGCCTCTCGTTCTGTACCCAAACACTGTTGTCATGACACCCAGTCACATCTCACCTCATCCTCCACCTGACCCTCACCCAGCTACTGGTGTGTGTGTGCGTGCATGTGCGTGTGCATGTGCACTTACAGGCTGATTGATGTGGAATCTGCTGCATCATTTCCA
>CAAE01010660.1:27814-42642 GCA_000180735.1 Tetraodon nigroviridis | reverse complement strand
CACACACTCACACACACACACACACACACACACACACACACACACACACACAGATACACGCACAGATTGTGGCTGCAGGTGGAGATGGGGGATCTGAAGGTGGAGATGGTGGAACTGAAGGTGGAGCTGGAAGATCTGAAGGTGGAGATGGGGGATCTGAAGGTGGAGCTGGAAGATCTGAAGGTGGAGCTGGAAGATCTGAAGGTGGAGATGGGGGATCTGAAGGTGGAGATGGTGGAACTGAAGGTGGAGCTGGAAGATCTGAAGGTGGAGATGGGGGATCTGAAGGTGGAGATGGTGGAACTGAAGGTGGAGATGGGGGATCTGAAAGTGGAGCTGGAAGATCTGAAGGTGAAGATGGTGGAACTGAAGGTGGGGATGGGGATCTGAAGGTGGAGATGGTGGATCTAAAGGTGGAGATGGTGGATCTGAAGGTGGAGCTGGAAGATCTGAAGGTGGAGATGGGGGATCCAAATGTGGAGCTGTCCACACCTTCCTCCTTTATGCTGTGTGTAATTCTGCCACGATTGGCTCCTGAGGGGACCCACCTGCAGGCTGAGTGGGTCCACCAGGTGAGCTGCGATACTCATCTCATATTCAGACAGTTTCACGTCCTTCACTCCGATCTGACGCATCAACTTCTCCGCCTGTAGGAAGAAAGAACAAACGGGTCAGAGACCTCCACCCCTCAGGGTTCATGACTCCTGATCAAAGCCATCAGTGTGGAGGTGGAGGTGATGGATTCTAGTTCATTCAGACATCCCAGAAAAATAGAAGCAATATTAACAACAGTCATTCTAAAAGATGGTGGCTGCAGCAGTTCTGAAAGAAGGACTTCCTTGCACCTCTCCTGGGCTGCCACCTCATTGTGGTGGAGGGGTTTGAGTGAGTTTCCCTCACTCGGATGTGGGTCACCAGGGCCCGCTCCTGGAGCCAGGCCTGATGGCCCACCTGTGGACTTATCATCTGTAGGAGGGGCCAAGCGGGTCAGGTGCAGTGTGTGTTGGTGGCAGCCTATTTGGCATCACTTGGAAGCATAGCAGGTGTTCTGGAAGCAGCCTTCTTGAGAGGGGTTGGACTCTTCCACTCTGATAGTGAGAGGCAGCGGGCAGTGAGGGCAGTTATTGTTTCCCCCCAACACAATGCCTGACAAGCAGTTGTGTTATTCATACGTAGCGCTGGTTGGATGCAGACGGTGGGGCTCCAGCTGGGAGGAGCTCTGACTTCTGTTCAGAGACACATATACATGGACTTTTTCCTTGGGTTTTTGAGAGCTGTGAGTGATGGCAGAGGGTTGGAAATAATTGACCACCAGAGGAATGCTACAGGGAAGTTTGGGAAGTCTCCCTTCCTGCTGTCATCCTTGTGCAGATGCGGGTGAAACTGGTTCCTAATTGTCTCTGCTCACCAAGCCAACAGATTAGCATCTGGAAGTGGAACTGGCTTTGATTCACACTGATGATTATACGTTCCTCTTTTTGTTGCGTAGTGTCTCATCATTGATGCAAACCAGGATAAGGGTGCGAGCACGCAGTGATCTGAAGATCTGCGATGCAGGTCTGGAGCTGCCTCCTCACTGGTGACAGGTTGAATGTGAGTGTTTTCATTGGCAGATTTCTGTGTTTGGTAAAATGGCATCTACAGTTCTCCCTCCTAGATGAAAAACACCAACCATCCCACCTGTTTCTGGGCTTCCACCTTCTGCTTCCTGGTTGGGTCAAGGGTGTCCACCATCCACTTAATGGTGAAGTAGGTGGTCGCGCCAAATATAGTTAGACGGAACAACAAGCCGGTGACTTCATTCCTACTAAGAGGACGGATGATACTTTGTGCTGAAACCCCTCTCAGCACCATGATGACTGAAGATGGTAATGTCTGCCGGGATGTGAGGAGAGGAAAAAAACAAACAGCCCACAGCTGTCAATCAACAATTTCAAGCAAACATCCTGTCATCAATAACTAGAGAATCAAAAGTGCAATTACAGTTTTAAAATCTGATAAGTGCGAGCGTATTATGTAGATATTTAACTAGATCTTTTTTCACTATATCGGTGCACATAGACGAGTGCTAGCCTGACCTGTCAGACAGTGGTGGTGGTGGTGAAGGGCAGCTCCCCACTACGTAAACCAACATATTTAAGTAGAGATAGCTGTAGCGAGCGTCACCAGGAGCCAAGCACACGTTTGTAGACTAAACACGCGTTCATACCTGCGTTTCTTTGTGTTGTGTCTGCTCAGCCGTTCTGCCGCTGTCAATTCATCAGCTGTTCTGGTTGCAGGGTTAAAAATCCCCAAATAGTGACGTCAAAACTCCGCCCCCTCACTTTGGCGGCAGAAATCTTCCTGGATGCACCTTGTGATGACGTCGTGCATTATGATTGGCCAAGACAAAACCCATGCTCATTAGATGGACGTGTGCAAGAGACTAAAAGTGAAAATTAAAAACATAAATACATCATTAACTAATTAAATGAGTCATTAATTGAAATTGAAAATAAATCCAGAGGTTTTAAAAAAATGTGTCTATAATTTATATACCAATTCATTTTAGGTAAAAAACATTTTTTGTTGCCATTGATCATAAAATTGTTTTATTTGTCAACTTCACCCATCAAAGTCAGTGGGCGGATCCTAACACCTGATTGGCTCAACAGTACCTTGCTGCAGACAAGATGGCCAGCGACTATAGCAAGGAAGAAAACAGGAGCATTTTAGCCAGTGACCACGGCTACGATGGTAGGATGAGTTACAATGTGCTAGTTGGGGATAAAGAAGAGTTTCCTCCTTCAGAAGTGGTGCGTTGGAAAAATGGTGGAAGTTGTCCGTGGAAAAGAGAGATATGAAAACGAAGACTGTTGGGATTGATAAGCGAGTGGAGAAAAGTGAGCAGACAGACGTGAATCTGGAGGGCGGGGTGCCCAAACTTCCACAAAGGGCCGCGTGGCTGCAGGTTTTTGTTCCAACCAAGCAACCGCCCACCTGACTGCACTCAGCTAATCAGCTGAGCCGAGTCTTCAGACAGCTGATTGGTCAAACTGATGTCGTTCATCGGGGGGGGAAACACCGACAAACACCGCGGAGTCTTCCTCAGCATCATCTCCTGTCAGCACAGAGGCCGGGGAGCACCTTCCCAGCAGAACTACGCTCCACGGAGAACCTAGAGAAGCACAACAGATAAACCGACTGAAGCTCTGGCCCAAGATGAAGAGCGCAGGGAGGAGAGAAAGCAGCCTCTCTGTAGGAGGACAAGCTCTGATGGATGGAGCAGACATTTGTCAACAATATGCTCATCCCAGGTTTGACTGGATTCAGGCCTGTTGCTAAGGCCGCACACGATATTTTTCCTTTTTTATACTAAGGAACATTTTCATTTATTTAGAAAGAGAAGTTATGCTTGAGTGTTGGCAAGTTTTTACCACATTCAGACAGAAAACGAATCATGTTGGTTGAACATTTGAACAAGATTTAGGAATTTTAGCTCATATATTGTCTGATGAAGCTCGTAGCTAAAGCTAGAGAGAAAAGAAAAAAGAAAAGCACAAAAGCAGGAACTTTTCATCTAGTTTCTTTGTCATTGCTCATCATTGGAGCCATCGGCCCAGACATGCTTGGAGATAGAGAAGGTCTTGCAGGTCCTGGAGGCCCGCCAGGGTATTACTCTTTCTTCATTTCTGTTTCTTCCTGCGGAGTCATTTCCCCAACTGTCCTTTGGAATCTGTAAAACCACCTTCTTTTCTTCTCTTCATCCCACTGCTTTTGCCACTTTTCCTTTATTCTTTTTCCTTGACCATATGCCTCATCCCTGTTTTTCTAGGACTAGTTGTTATGATGGATGGATGGAGAAAAGCCACCCAAGCAAGAAGAGCCAGGCTCCAGGCCCCAACCTCGTTGCTGAGGCGACGGTGCTAGCCTCAGCACCAGCGGTTCTCAGCACCCTCCTGGACAGTTGAGCAGCTGGAGAACAGCAGATCTTCTTCCACGTAACCAGAACTTTTTTAGTTTCAGCGGTAAAAACTGAACTTCTGAGGTCTTTGACACTTGAAGGTGTTTCAGGAATAAACCAGGGTCTCCTGGACATTTCCCTTCTTCTGGCTATGTCCACCTGGGAGGACAGCTCGTCCCTCCCTGTCTGGTCCAAGCTTGTGCGGGTCAGTGGGGATCTATGGTGTGATGCTTCCCAGAAGGTCAGGCGTTAGGTAGCCAGTGGGCTCGTTCTTTGGGACCATCAGCTGTGGGCCAGGTGTCAGCATGAGGCTGTTCTGCCCACAGACGCCGTCCACCAGCGTGTAGGCAGGAACGGAGTCACGGCCCTCCCCCTCCGTCTCTGAGGACAGGTCTTTGCTGCTGCTGGGCTCCAGCCCAGGGGGACAGCAGCAGTCTGCCGTTGGCCCTGACCTCGCTCACCTGGCTGTAGGAGGCCTCTCTGCCCAAGCTGCCAGGACCTCTGAGCAAACGGCCCGCGGTTGGATCCCCGGTCGGACTTGGGCTGAGGGGACGGACCGTGGAGGCCTCTGGTTCACTGGAAGGATGAGGGAAGCAGCTGGCCTGACCTGGGGGGTGGTCTCTGAAGCTGCCCGTGGCTGAGGAGCAGGTGGACAGCGAGGCCCTGCTGGTCCCTTCCTCAGCGTCCACACGGATGGCTTCCACCCAGGGCTCCCTGCTGCACAGCTCCGGCCTCAGGTCAGGTGGGCTGGCGAGGGATGGAGGTCAGCTCCCGGAGCTTCCCCTTCTGGAGACAGAGGAGCAGCCGAGACCAGTCACCCAGAACCAGCCGGTCAAGCCCAGAAACAACATGGCGACGTTTCCCTCACTGATGTCCATAGAGTGTGTGTGTGTGTGTGTGTGTGTGTGTGTGTGTGTGTGTGTGTGTGTGTGCTACTGGATGAACATTGTTCTTTGGAAAAGTGCATTATAGACAGATACAAGATCCTCTCCTCTTCTCCTCTCACTACCTCCCCCCCTCCTCTCTACCTCTTTTCCTTTCCTTCTCTCTCCTCCTCTCTCCCTCTTTCCTCTCCTTCTCCTCTGGTTTTAGGGTCAGGCGTCGGTACCTTCAGCAGTTCTGAGTCGATTCCTCTGATTTTGGGTCCAGGAACCGGAGGCAACAGGAGAACCATCAACCTGGGAGAGACAGGGGTCAAGGGTCAGGCCTTTGTTGGTAAGAAGGGGAGGAGCTGAAGCAACGTACTTCTGCTGCTGTGAAACGGCCGCCAGCATCAGGATGGCCACCGCACACAAAGCTCCGAATACGAGCAGCGCCGCGGCAGGAAAGTGTGACGCTGCAAAGAGAAGCGCACGCTGACATCATCCAGCACACAACCGTTCACGTCACTGAAGCTCCGCCCGGAGTCCTCACTTCTGGACGGGATGTGGATGAACAGCGAGTCACTAAAGTCACCGAAGGCTTTGCCAGCGAGCGTCCTGCAGCGGACTCGCACCTCATACTGCAGGTTAGCCTGGAGTCCGTAGAGGGTCCGGTAGGTGCTCCTCACAGTGTCGGCCTGAGGTGAGGAGAAGAGGACCACGGCCTGAATCTCTGTCCAGGCGCCGGTGCTTCCTGCCTCGGGAGGCTGGTACCCACCACCTGCCACTGCTCGACGTCCACCTTCCGATACTGGACCTCATACTGGAGCCGTAACCAGCCCGTCTCCACGTCAGCTGACTCTGGCGGCTTCCAGCTCAGCATGATGTCAGAGTAGGTGCTGGTCACACTCTGGTTGAGCAGCGTCCAGGCCAGCTCCAGCGGAGGGTCCGGTTGAACTGCAGCAAAGACCAAAGAAAGACCAAAGACCGGGAGAAGGTTTCTCCTCTGAAACACTCCACACGCCCCCTGGTGGGAGGGGAATAAACAACTGGCGTGCAACAGCATGGAGCAGCACTATGGCTACAGTACTACCGCTAAAATACCAAGGCTACAATACTACAGCTAAAATACCAAAGCTACAATACTACAGCTACAATACTACAGCTAAAATACCAAGGTTACAATACTACAGCTACAATATTTCAGCTACAATACTACAGCTAAAATACTGTAGCTAAAATACCATGGCTCTAGTGCTACAGCTATAGTTCCGCGACTACAATAGCCTTTCTAAAGCATGTTCAAGGCCCTGAAGCAACCATCCTACGGGTCCTCCAGCAGGTCCTCGTCTTCTGGACCACCGGACGCTCACCAATGTCGGCCACGTCCAGGACCTTCTGGTCGTAGACGATGGACTCGTCTCGCGAGCGCAGCTGGATGGTGTAGAAGGTCCAGACGGTGGTGTGGTCTTCATTGAAGAAGCACTCGTTGGGCATCTGGCTGCTGTAGTGAGGACACTCGGTCCAGTCTGTGGGGGGGCTCTGGGGGTGTCTGAGGACAAGGTCAGGTTTGGGTGAGACCAGCAGGACCCCCACACCGGAACCCACAGCTAACCAGCACCTGCTCCTCACCGCCTGTTGAGGTAGAAGAGACGAAGCTGGTTGCTCTGAAACGGACCCACGTCCCACCTGCAGCGGAAGGTCTCCATGTTGGCTGAGACACAGCCGGTGATGTGTGGAGAGACACCTGTCCACAGGGAGAGACAGAAGACAGGATCCATGTGAGAGACACAGAAGACAGGATCCATGTGAGAGACACAGGAGACAGGGTCCATGTGAGAGAGACAAAAGACAGGATCCATGTGAGAGAGACAGGAGACAGGATCCATGTGTGAAAGAGACAGAAGACAGGATCCATGTGTGAGGGTAAGATCTGCTTCTCCATGTTGACGTTTGTCTTTGTCCAGGTTCTCTGCCTGGGTCAGGCTGGCCATGTTGTCTTTAGGAACTCAGCAAGCGGAGCCTCGGAGACAAAGACTGTGTCATTGTTGGAGGTCAGGGGTCAGGGGTCAGAGGTCAGCGCTCCAGGTGAAATAATCCCTTTGCTCTCTCTCACTCCCAAAGAAAGGCTACCTGTGTCACGGGTGAGGTCTAATCCAAAGGTGACACAGAGGTTTTATTTCTCACCTGGGCGAGTTCAGAGTTCCCAAAATCCGAACCCAAAGTCCCACTGGAACGCTCAGTTAACACAAAGAGGTGAAGGAAGAAAGAGTGGCGGACGAGCGAGGAACGACCAATGAACAAATGAGGACGACCGATCTGGCACAGGAGCAACAGGTGGGGGCGGGGCCGTGACAACCTGCCGTCAAACGGTCGTTTCAAAGTCAAATTAGGCAAAGATTACAAGGATAAAATATCATTTTATTATAATCACATCATGTCAGGATTCTATTTATTCTATGTGACCTGTGACCTTCTTTATCAGTAACATATTAAGAAAAATCACTTCAAATCTGACAAGCACAGCCCCCAGCAGAGTGGTCCTGGTGGCTAGAAGCTTATGGGATGGATGAATGGATGGATGGATGGATGGGCGATAGATAATAGATGGTAGATAGATATTTTTTATCTCATGACATGTTTCATATTTATTGGAGGCGTTGCATCATTTTTGTATCTCCTAGAGCCAAACTGGTTCCAGGAAGGTTCCGCTCTAGCTAGCAGGAACCAGCTAGCTATCTGTCCGTTCACCAGGGTCGCTGGCCTGCGTAAACGCTGCTGATCGCCTTTCCAGGAGTGATCGATGGCCGTGCGGAGCACATGCGGGGAACACGGCCAGGCTGCTGAGGCCACTTCAGGGAAGGGCTTAAAAATAACCTGTTTACCAGCGACCCCTGCTCATCCCTGGAAACCTGCTCGTCAAAGGATTAGGAGAAAAATCCATTTGACTCCCAGCTATGCTGAACATTTCTGTGGCTGGCTGTGTGGCTAGCTGCTAGCTTGTGGGCGCTAGCGGGCTGAAACATCAGGCAGTGTTCTTGTGGTTGCTTCTCACCAGGAGGCTTCCTCACGTCCAAACTAATCCCTCGTTTTTACTCGCCAGCTCAACAACCAAGAACGTCCAGTTGACCTGTTGTCACGACGTTCCCAACACTGTTTGAGTTGCTAAGAGTCTGTCACCAGAAGGGCAATGTGGAAGTGGAAAAGTCAATATGGGAAAATCTGACCTTTTAAATGTCGTTTTATGGGGAAAATTTTTTTTACCTGCTGTCATATCTAGAGACCAAAGGAAAGCAAGAAAAAGAAAAGACAAGCACGTTGTGCACGTTAGCCTGCCGGCGCTTCGCTTTCCTGCTCAACTCTGCTGCTGCTGTGTTTGCTCAGCAGAGTTGACATTAGCGAGAGCAAACATGAGCAGGTTTCCAGGTGGGACAGACGCCTGGAAGAGCAGCTGCTCTGGAACGCAAACAAACCGGTCCACAAGGAGAGGTCCCTCAGGGTCCCTATGGGTCCCTCAGGGTCCTGGGCCAGAACCAGGACAGGGATCAGATTAGGTTCAGGTGTAAATCCACAAGCAGCATCAGCCTGGAAACGGTTCAAGGAAGGTTCTTCACTTTGCAGAGCTTTCAAGCACGTCTCCCGGAGGCACGTGCACATCTTCAGCCACCGTTTGACCCTCTGAGCCGGGGCCGCTCGGCCTGCACCAACCCGCTGCGCTGCGCTTGTGCAACACGTTTCACATTCCTGTGAATTCCGGAGCAGCTGGAATGTGACCTCGCTGCAGCTGCCGTCTCCAGAGGGAAGAAGCCAGATTGCAACATCATCCAGGAGCAAACGCTCCTCAAAGTTCCCTCTACCGACGTGGGAAATACAGCTGGACATCTGAGGCAGACGGGAGTGTAAATACCTGGATTCAAGGCTGGTTCCAGGGCTGGGTCAAAGGTTGGTTCCAGGGCTGGTTCCAGGGCTGCAGCTGCGCCGGAGTGGAGGCAGCAGAGGAAGAGCAGAGGCGCTGCCATGCTGCCCATCTGTGGAGGACACGACAGGCAGCCTGAGCACAGGACAGATCCTGATGATCAGGATCAGGATCCAGGACCTTGGTTCTGAGGAAACACACTCCTGTGCTGTGCTCAACCTGCTGCTACTTTCTAAATGTGTTTCCAATTCAGGCACCGCTGAAAATGCTGGTGGATGAAAGTTCCCCGAAAATGAGCAGCAACTGGTAAACGGTTGGACTCTATCGCCCGCCCCGCCCCCCCCCCCACCACCACACACACACACACACACACACACACACACACACACACACCACCAACCACACCCCACCCCTAACCACACGTGACCGTGACTGGTTCCTGGGAAAGGCTGTGTACCTGTCACAGCTCAGCAGCCAGTGTGATCCAACGTGCACTTTAGCAGTCAGACAGGAAAAGGTGGAACCAACAGAAGCTCATCTGGGCAACACAAGACCCCCAGCTGACCTATGTCTGATCCACGGCTGCCCCACTCAACTGCCTCAACTCAACCTTCTGGCTAAACACACACACACCTACACACACAAGCACACACACACAAATGCAAAACTACTTCAAATTTAATAAAATTCCATCAGGATATAAATATGCAGCTGCTAATTTCCTTCCAGACTGTGTGTGTGTGTGTGTGTGTGTGTGTGAGAGAGAGAGAGAGAGAGAGAGAGAGAGAGAGAGAGAATTAACACACACCTTGGTGTGAGGAGGTGCCGGACTCACTCTGCTCTGGGGGGTCCAGACTTCGGCTCCGGGACTCTGCTGCTCACACGCGTTTGTGTATCCAGCTGTACCAGACGCCGCCACCCGGTGGCGGCGTCTGGTACAGCAGCCTGGGTCACGTTAGCGCCCCTGAGACCTGGAGCTGTCGGGTCCTTTTGGGTCCCAGGACCCAGGGCGGGTCTTGGGCTGGAGCGGCCCTGAGCCTGTGGCGGCTCCCCACAGGCTCCACGGGCTGCTCCATGACGGGATCACGTCTAGCTGGAAGCTCCTCCTCAGAAGAAGGACGGTCAGTCTGCTGTCGGCTGTGTCCACGGCAACGGCGAGGTCCAACCGTGGGAAACTAGCGCTGCCACAGAAACACCAGCAGTGCAGCTGAGTTTAGCTACATGCTACGTTTAGGCTGAGCTGTAAAACTACACATTTGATTGTCTCCTCTCTTCACCTGTGTCCACCCATCACCTCCAGGTCCGTCTCTGTTGGGACGTCTGTGTCCCACAGCAGCTGCCAGGCCCACTGGGCTGACCTGGCCCGTCAGGAGGGTTGGGTTGCGTTTGGGTTAGGTTTGGGTTTGGGTTTGGGCCTGGGAGGACGAGTTAACAGACAGGGAGTAGGGGGGCGGAGTCTGAGCACATGACCAGCCCTGATGTAAACAAAGGCAGATGGCAACCTAAAGAAAACATGTGTTACAAGTCAAAGGAGAAAGAAAAGCCAGAGGAGAAGAGGAGGGAGAGAGGGCGGAGAGAATAGAGAGAGAGAGAGAGAAACTGTCCTCCAGCTGCTGTCAGACCTGGTTTGAGGCTCCGAACTGGAACTGTTCTGGAACACTTGGTGTCTCCTGGCACCTTTGGGCCTTCCTGGGGATGGAGCCGGGTTTGAAGGAACCCGTCCCAGATGAGGCTGGCAGCAGGTGGACGCTGGAGGAAGTTCTGCCTCAGCTACTTCCTGTGTTTGGCACCTTTCATCTGATCGATGCTGCTAACTCTGGCAAACATGCAGGTCGGTCATCCCTAACTTGGTTTCTGCTCAGACGTGAGGACATTTTCCCGTTTCCAAGGCAACGGTTTTGACGTGTTTACCTCCTGACCTTTGCTCCGGCCCTGCTGGCTTTTGCTGCCTGATCAAAACTGTGATGCAACTAATCCTGTTGCAGCCAACGTGGACGTTCCGGCCCAGAGGAGGAACCTGACCAAAGCAAACAGAACTCCTTCCATTTACTGGAAACATCCTCAGAGGTGGTGGAAGAGGAGAACTCGGAGTCTCTGGCTGGGATCCTGTTTCCATCCAGAGTTTCTTCACTCTGGGAATTCCTGAATTCTGTTGGGTTGCGTAATCCCGTCCTGACAAATGAGCCAAGGGTTGGAGATCAGGAAGCAGAGTGGAGCACGACTCCCAGGAAGCACCATGAAGGTCAGTCTCGTCCTCCGTTCCACCTGGATCCTGCTTTTGCCACTCTGGCTGCTCCTGTTCTCCTGGTCTGAAGCCTGTCCTCTTCCTCTTTGGTGGACAGCTGCAGCTGAAGTTGGCCTTGCTGCTCACACTCCTGCCTCCGGCGCGGTAGGTGCCGACCCTGGCCACGGAAGGCCGGAGGCCAGGGCCCAGCCGGTCCCCGCTACAGGCGGCTTACGGCTGTGTTTGTCTCTGGCAGCTGTGTGCAGCCTGTGGGCTGTAGGTGGGGACCGTTTGCAGACTGGTCCGAGTGTGACGGCTGTTCCAAGACAGAGGTACCACCACTGCGGCGCGGAGACCACCCTGGAGTGTCAGCATCCAGTCTGAAACACTCGCTTCCATTTGTCTTCATCATGTGTGACAAGAACAGTATTTACCAGGGCGACTACAAACATTTACATGTTTGATTCTGTTCATAATATTAGCATTAGCAGCAGTAGTGTTAGCAGTAGTAGTAGCAAAAGCAGCAATGGCAAGAGTAGAGGTAGCAATCCTAGCTGTAGTAGCAGCAGCGGTAGCCGCAGCAGTAGCCTTAGCAGTAGTAGTAGTAGTAGTAGTAGTAGTAGTAGTAGTAGTATTAGTAGTAGTAGTAGTAGTAGTGGTAGTAGCAACAGTGGCAGGATTAGCACTAGCAGCAGCAGCGGTAGCATACGTTAGCAGTATGTGAACATCACTGCCGTTATCGGAGCGTTTGGGTTGGCTTCTGCAGCGTAGTTCTCGTCTTCTTGCTGTCTCCATCTCCTCTTCGGCTGCCCTCAGGTCCGAACTCGTCACGTTGAGACCTTTGCCCAGTTCGGAGGCGACCCGTGTTCAGGAGAGGCCACACAGACCCAGGCGTGTGTCCCAACCAAAAGCTGCCCCCTGGAGGCCGGCTGTGGAAACAGGTTCCGCTGCACTTCTGGTGCGTTGCAGCACATTCAGATGTTTCCAGAGATTCAAAGCAAGTCCAGGACACGTTTGACCTCTGACCTCTGCAGGTCAGTGCATCAGCCCGGCTCTGGTCTGTAACGGAGACCAGGACTGTGAGGACGGTCTGGATGAACGAGGCTGCAGCCCAGACGGCAGCCGGTCCTCCTGTGACCTGGATAAAACCCCCCCCAACTCAGACCTAGTTGGAAAAGGGTGAGCGGCAGCAACCGGAGCACGCAGCCCGCTAGCGGCTGGTTCGGGCCTCCTGTCCAGCTCGGGCCAGCCCACAGACGTGGTGTCAAATGTCTGCAGGTACGACATCCTGACAGGAGACCTTCGAGCAGGCGTCATCAACACGGTGAGCTTTGGAGGACAATGCAGGAAGGTCTTCAGCGGGGACCACAAAATCCTCTACAGGCTGCCGCAGAACATCCTCAGGTACAACTTTGAGGTAAGAGCATGTGGGAGAGTCCACCTCTGGTCTCCCAGGAGACACAAACATCTGCAACCTGGAGACTCTTCAGGATCAGCCTTCATGGTCCTGGAGGATGAAAGACATAGAATCCGTCTCTGGTCCAGAATCAAAAACCTCCCCAGGCAAACCAGGACAAGATTCCCAGGTGTTCAGGACACACGAACACGCAGCAACAGTCCATGAAGAGGATCCTGGCCTCCACCTAAGCCCTGCAGAGCTGAGGTGCTGGAGGTGGAACGCAGACAACTGCCTGGACAGTCAAGGACAGAGAGTCCAGCAGGGGGTCCAGCAGGGGGTCCAGCAGGGGGTCCAGCAGGGCTCCTGTGAGGGCCTTCAGCTGGTTCACCATCGGTCCCACGGATGTGGTTGGGGGTCTAACTTAGAGCTGCTCATGGTGCCGTGGGCTTCTGTGATGGTTCCACCTGCGTGGCCTCAGTCTTCTCAGAGCAGGTTAGTGAGCCTCCTGACCAACCAGACATCACGTTCTTGTGCTGCAGGTGACGGTGAACGACGAGGAAAGCGATGAATCCTTTGAGAGCTCCTGGTCCTACATGCAGAGCATCCAGAGCAACGCCTTGTGGGGACATGATCGACGCAAGTTCCACAAAACAGTCACTGAGAGTCGGGTGAGGCCAGGCTGCCCTTGGAGACCTTCACCTGTTAGCTTGTTGGTCAGGTGACACCTGCGGATGTCTGCTTCAGGCGCACAGGCTGATCATCTTGAAGAACAAAGTGGAACTCGCCCAGTTCCAGAACACAGCGCCCGAGTACCTGACCCTGGCCGAGGGCTTCTGGAGGGCCTTGTCCTCCCTCCCCACCACCTACGACTACGCTGCCTACCGCCAGCTTTTCCAGACCTACGGGACACACTACTTCTCTGAGGGCTCGCTGGGCGGCGAGTACCAGGCCCTGCTGGAGCTGACCCAACATGCCCTCGCAACAACCAGTAACAACTTTTAAAGGAACCCAATAAGGAAAACAAAGGGGTGAGGTTGTCAGTTCATGTCTGAAGATCACCTGATGGTTTGTGTTTAAAGGTACAACAAGCAGGGAATACGAGAGGTGCTGGCGGAAGGTGAAGCGGCGTTTTTTGCGGAAGAAGGTCAAAACTGTGTGTGAAAAACTGACCAGCTCTACCGCAGCCAGTTACGGTGAGCAGAGGCAGAGCTGGATCAGACTCACTAGAGCCTGACCCTGACCCTAACCCCTGACCCCAACCCTGACCCTGACCCTGACCCTAACTCTGACCCTAACCCTGACCCCAATCCCAACTCCAACCCCTAACCCTGACCACAACCCTAACCCCAACTTTACCCCCTGGTCACCAGGAACCAGCATGAGGAACGTACCCATCAAAGTGGACGTTGTTGGAGGAAACCCCGGTTTAAAACGCTTCCTGTCTATTTTGGATCTGGAGAATCCAGAAGAAAATGGCCGAAAGTACGACGACTGGGCCTCCTCAGTCAAAGACTTCCCTCAGATCATTGAGCAGAAGGTAAGGTCGCCATGGTGATCACCACTATCTTTCCACCTGGTCCAAGGCCCCCAGGTACTCCTGGCCCCTCCAGCCAACTGGTCCCTGGGACCTCCAGTGGGAGTCCAAGCCGGTTCCTCCAATCGGACTCCTGACTGTTACTGACCTTTTCCCTCCTGGACCGTCTTCTGCTCCTGCAGGTGCGTCCCCTCTATGAGCTGGTGAAGGAGGTGGAGTGTGCAGGTCTGAAGAAGCTCCACATGAAGCAAGCCCTGGAGGAGTACCTGTCGGCGGAGCACCCCTGCCGCTGCCGGCCCTGCCACAACAACGGCCGCCCGCTGCTGCTGGGCTCCCAGTGTGTCTGTGTCTGCCGGCTGGGGACGTCAGGAGCAGCCTGCCAGAGCGGAGCTGCGGTTGGAGAACAGCCAGGTAAGAACAGAAGCCCAGCGAGGTGACCTGGTGAAGAAGAGGATGGAGACCTTGTGTCCAGGTGCCACCGCACTGCTCACCTGGCCCTGGTTCCTCTCAGGTGTGATCCACGGAAGCTGGAGCTGTTGGTCCTCCTGGGTTTCCTGTGCTGGGGGCCAAAGAAGGCGGACGAGAACCTGCACCCACCCCGCCCCCAGCAAAGGGGGGCTCCACTGTGTGGGGCCACAGGAGGAGCAGAAGCAGTGTGAGGATGCAGACGTGCAGCACCTGCAGTAAGGACCTCCTTCCTGTCATCAAAGCAATCAAAGCTTTTCATTCAGCTGCACCGTTTGCTCAACGCTTCTGGTTGTTTCTGTGTGTGTGTGTGTGTGTGTGTGTGTGTGTGTTTGAGTGTGTGTGTGTGTGTGTGTGTGTGTGTGTGTGTGTGTGTGTGTGTGTGTGTGTGTACGTGCAGGATGATGGAGCCTCAGTGCTTCCAGCTTCCAGTGGCACCGCCCAAGCTGTGTGGGAGACCTCCCAGCCTGAGGAACGGCTTGGTCCA
>CAAE01010659.1:69430-82134 GCA_000180735.1 Tetraodon nigroviridis | reverse complement strand
AGACTGTATAAAGTGCAGGGTTTCCGTGTTCTTTCTTTTTCTACTATAAAAATTATTGTACATTTTAAGGCATTGTGTTAAAACAGTGTGTTTTCAGCCTGGTGAGTTAGGAAGAGCAGAATGACCTACATCCAAGCGTCAGATAAGCATCACTTGGAAGGGGAAAGATACATGTCTGTCTGTTTCTGAGGGAGTGGAGAATTTTAATTTTTGGTTTTGTTTTGTTTTTTCTTAAGGTCAGCTGAACAATTTGAGCTTAGTTTAGGTTGCTAACGTCGCATCCTCGGTTTGTCTGTGAAATATTTCACTGCCCGTTTTACCCAACCAAGATTTCTGATACTGATACTTGTGAGCTGTAAGATTACAACTTTGGCAACATGGCATGACTGATGTGTTAACGACATCCTCACATTCTACGAGGTTATTTCTTTTTGTATGTGAGAATTTCAATTTCACAGGGCTTTAGCCGGACAATATGAAGAACCTAGGGCACAATCTCCTTGCATGAGCACATTTCATATTAGAACATCACTCGGGGCGACGAGGATTCGAATACATGATATAACTTCAAAAAACATACAATGTATAGATGTATGAGAACACCAAATTACAAATAAAACTGGGAAAGATAATGTTCATGCCCTAAAAGATCAAAATAAAACCAGGGAAAATGGAAAAAATCAAGCAGGAGCAATCATAACTGTGTAGTATGTAATAGGTTTTTGAATAAATAGCCATGCAATCATCTATTCCATCTCCTTCACCCTTCCTCTACATCCTTTCCGTCATGGCTAATTGAACAGAATGGTTTTGTGTGCAATTAATTATGATGTGCTGGGATGATGTATGGACCTGACAGCATATTGTAGGTAATAATAGCAGAGATTTATTTACTGGCTTTGCATTCTCTTCTCTCACCCTGAAAAATATTAATACATTTTCTCCGATTCAAATTAGGGAAGAAAATAAGGAGGAAATTGTGTCAGATGCGTGCGCACACACACACGCACACACACACACACACACACACACACACACACACACACACACACACACACACACACACACACACAGACAAAGCACCTGGGAACAAACCGAAAGGCAAACAAATGGATGAACTCACACAAACACACACCCACAGTCAACGTTGTTCTTGTAAGAAAACTGCAAATATAAAAATGGCAGAAATGAATCATGCTAATGGCTCAACCGACAGCTGTGTTCAATATTATGCTTTCGAACCTTTCACAGATTGATTACATAAGTTGTTCTTTATTTACTTGGGGGAAAAATATATATTGTCCTTTAGTCCTGCAGGATACACACAGAGAAAAAAAATCAACCTTACAGCTGCTATGGTGTATACATACTTTAGTTAGCAAAAATGTTTACCCTTCTATATGATGTTTTAAACATTGATCTCCACTTTTTACTGCTACATGCACATTCTGTGCAGAGAACTGGGGTTCAGTTAAAGCATGTATTTACCCGTGTTGATTTATTAGAAAGAAAACTTGAGAATGATAAAAGAGTTTGAAATCCTTTATTAACCCTATTTTCTGCCTCAAGATGACAGATGACTTGTTGGAAGAATAAATGAAAATCTGACTTTATCAATAACATCAAAGCCTTTATGTAGTCTTCTTGTGGACTCTGTATTGCTTCAGCCTGATGTAACATTTTAAAACAGGGGTCCTCAATTCAGTGCTATAGAAGCAATTGCCTACTTGGTATAGTAAAAAAAAAAACCCTGGTAAGTACTCAAATGAGTCACCGTGCTAAAGAGGAACCTGCACAAGCATGCTACATGCAGGAAATCTCTGTTAATCCGCAACCGGCAAAGATCAACATAATCCTAAAACACCTGGATGTATAAACAACTGCAGATGTTGCTGAGACATAACTGAGAGAAAGGCGACATTATATTGCAAGGGTTTTAACCTTTCTTCTCAGTTTTTAATGCAGCTGCTGGACCCCGTGGAAGTTTTTTTTTTTTGTTGCCAGTTGACTGATTGTCTCACCAGGTCTAGATTTTTCTCTATCTGCCTAGGCACTGCACAATTTGTCTCATGCATTCTTTGCAAGAAAAAAAACCAAAAAAAACAGCAGAGCGGAAATGCTGCTTGACTAAAGGTTGTACAAAGCAACATTGATTGCCTTCTTTTCTGCCATCCAGCTCTTTCACTTTTCCAGAACAAGCATTCTCTGGTGTCTTTCCATCTCTGTTTTTAAAAGCACCTTCTGTGTTCCATTTAGATAGACACGGGCACTCCGCCAGCTGCTTTCATTGTTACATAAATGAAACAAATCCCCGCTGTGTAAGAAATGTTGAGGGACATGAAAAAAAAAAAAAAAAGGATGATATTACTTCTCTATCAAGATGTGATCCAAATACCAGAAAGCCTGTAAAGGCTGGGTATATTTGGACTATAAGGGGGTGGTTCCTAACGACTTATGGCGAAAGGGAGGAAATTAAATGTAGACGCCACCACAGCGTAAAAACACTTTTTTTAATTTCTCACTATGGAAACTAAGCAGCAAAAGGATTATAAAACACTGGCTTAGTTGTAAACAGCAATTTATGAGAACAGTTTGCAGCAGTTTTCCAGAGATTTGTGCAATATAATCCAGGCAGCAAATAATATATATAAACAGATGTGTCTGGAAAAAAAAAAAAAAATTAGTCAACAAGTTTGTTTATTTATTTATTTATTTATTTATTTATTTATTTATTTTTTAAACTCACTTTGCCAATTAGATGATCAATATGGTCAAAACCACATTCATTTATTAAAAGGGTATTACCTCATGTATTACATTTGGCCTTACTCTAGGAGTCCTGGTTAAATGCAGCTGATGGCGATAATGTGGATCTGATTTTATCAGGCTGAAGGTAGATGTTTGTGTTTTGTCAAGGAACCTGTAGTTACCAGGGGGCACTGAAAACTACCTAGCTTGCTTGAGGGGTTTATAAACTCTTTTCAGTGTTGCTTTTTCTCTTTATTATTACTTATTTATGATTTTTTTTTCTGTTTGTAGCTATAAATCTATATAGCTATATCTGTACAGCATGCCCCATGCATTCATAAAATATATGGGGAAACACTGCTAGTCAGTGAGCAGTATTTGTCAATATTCTGGATTGTTTTACATGACCAAAGATGACAATCAATAAATCGCTCGATCACAATTTTATCTGCATTGCCAGGGCTCTATTCAGGGTATTGATTTATATGAAGAGGTCCCTTTTCATGGACGACATATCAACACATGTACTGCACAGCTTATCCGACAAATTGTTACACTATTGTTTTGTCAAGAACTGTTATCAAATGATTGTCTGCCTAAATATTCAGCTATATTGTGTTTTCAGTTTTTCACATGCCCACATTTTACTGCTTTGACCGTGTTTGCTCACCAATGTCTGAAGGAAATATCTGACTTCTAGTCTGTATACATTCCGCAATCCCTAACGGTTAGTACTGTTGCCAAAAGGAAGTTCCATTTTTTTTCACCCATTCAGCCTAAAGAAATGCAATCTTAGTTTACTGCTTTCTCTAAATTTTAAGTCGATATCTATGTGTGTGTTTGTGTGTGTGTGTATACCTTTTTGTCTTTAAATAACTGATGACCTACTCATCCAAATAACCCACAATGCATTCGGATGGATGGATGGATGAATGGATAACCCAAAATGGGATGAACAGATAAATTGAGTGCTGTTTGTTTGCTTTTTTAAAAAATGTCTAATCAGAATGCACCAAACATCTCAATCTGGTCGAACTATAAATGCTGTGTTGTGAAGAGAAGGTTAGGGTGAGAGTCCATAACACATAGGGTGATTTTGGGACAGGAGCAGACACCAATCATCAGAGTTACGAGGCGCTGGCTAGTTTATATGCAGTCAGAGTTGTTTGTCTCTTCTTGTCTGTTATGGAATGTGTTTGTTTAGGACATAAATGCAGACGCAGACAAGTGCTCAAAGAACAAAAACCCTATATTGGGTGTACAACTGGAAAAACTGAATGTGCTGTCACTGGAGGAAAAACAATGTTCATCAAAACTCAATAGTCTAAAGCTTACAGAGGCGCTCCATGGCAGGGTGTCTAGAAACCAGACCTCAGACATACTCCCAAAAACATAGCAATCCTGGAGCAAGGAAAGAAACTCACATTAGAAGAATACAGGAATCACAACCAATACCAGTCTTTCAAGGTCTGCTATCACTTTGCAGGTGACAAAACAATTTGATGCTAGTGCTTGGATGCAGCTGACTTTCATTTGCCTCTAATTGCCAATCAGCCACAGGTGTGCCTCATCACTAGTGAAGACCCAGGCTGCCACACTCCCTAGTGGACAAAACCACAAGCAAACCAAAGCACTGTAGAAGCCTAACATTACTCCTCTTAATGAGCACCTCCTGGTGCTCTACCTAGTCTATTCGCCCTACACGGTTCCTCATCAACCTTCCAGGGTGGGAAGAGGGGTGTTGGACAAAGAGACCACCTTTAACCTAGCTTTTACAGAGGCTGGCTTAGCTTCTCTGGGATCAGCCTTGGTTTCTGAAGGAATGGCCACTGCCAGAGGCTCTGGGTCCCCTACTCTACGGGAACTGCTTCAGCTTCTGCACTTACAGCTGCAGCTCTGGTTTTAGAGATGCTTTCAGCTTCTGCAGGATTTGGGGCTTCACTGCCAAGGTCAGGAGTTTCGTTGCAGGAATAAGGCGCTTTACCGAGGAAGATGAAGCCCTAGCTGCAGGAGTCACGGCCTTAAGGGTCACTGTCTCTGCTGCTGGTATCACAGTCTGTGCTGCTGGGGTCGCAGGCCTCTCTGTGAGGTTGCTGTCATAGCTACTGGAATTATAACCTTAGCCACTGAAGTTACAGCCCTTGCTGCAGGAAACACAGTCTTGGCTGCAATTAATAGAATCAGCATGGTACTGTGTTGGTGCTATCCTCAGCACTGTTCTTGGGACCAGCAGGGGTGTCAACGGAAACTACACACCAGTGCCGGGCAGACAGTCATTGTAGGAGCAGGGGTTGACTTGGCTGGTGCAGGCGGTGGATTTAGCTTGGCTCACCCAGTAGCTAGAGCTGACCCGACTGGTGCAGGAACTGATAGCAGCCTGGCTGGTCCCAGGCAGGAGCCCCAAAAACCAGGACTTAGCCACACCTACTCAGACACCACTACAAAACCAAGAGGCGCAATCAGTCCTGGGCTAGTAGGAAATGGGGTGGTCATAGCAGGATTGCTCTATCTTTGCCCTCTAGAGTGGGCCGGCTCAGATGGGCAGCGGCAGTAAGGAAATGGTTCCCATTTGCCAGGAAGTTCGGGATTGGGTATCCCTGACTGAAATAAAGCGAGCATTGGTGCTGAATACATGATGGTCAGATTGTTCTGTTGTGGGACATGTTTGTTCAGGACCCAAATGCAGACACGGGCAGATGCTCGAAGAACAAAAACCCTTTATTGGGTGTACAACAGGGAAAAACAGAAAGTTTATGAACTATGGACTAGCTTGTCATTGGTTTCAGGATAATTTTTAATTCGGGAATTTTTTAAGAGCGAAGAGAGTGGGAGGTATGACATGAACATTTGTCTGCTGTAAGGAACATTTATGCCCAGTGGTCTTTTAAATAGCCCTATTAATATAATTCATTATGTGCCACTGATAGTAATCCCTAAGAGAAAATAAATGCGGGACTATTTTCCTGACAGAAACTTTAGATAAGGAGTTATTTAACATAAGGTCATATCAGTTTCAGGGACTGGTTGATTATTTTACTGATGCAGAAAAGTCAGCTGAGGCACTGCAAGGCACAGAAGCATGTTTGCTGTTAGAAAACACAATGTGCAGTTGATTATTTAGCAACTGTAGGAAAGTAGCTTCATGTCTTACAACACTATAATTTATTTTAACTGTTGTTTTTGGTGTTAATTAGCTTGACTTCAGAGCATGGAAGTCATATCTGACAGGAGGGTTAAAAGAGCTGAAAAAGAAACTGCTCTCCTGTGATGGGTAATTATTGGGAGAAGTTAAGATTGCAGTTGAAAATGTGAGGTTTTTGGAGCAATGATTTTGATTAAATAGTGGATTTAGGTGTAGTGGTGTTTAGAAGTTAATTTTCCAGAGAAATCCACATAAAATGGAGGTATTCTTCAAGATCTGGAAAAAAAAAAAACAGAAGGGTGTAGTTTAACAAATGTGGTGAAGTCAATTTTTTAAACACCAGTCTTCGGCTGTTACTGTTGAAACACAACTGACTCATATGGTGAAGGCTGGGATCATCTATCATTAAGTAAGCTCTGTCACAAGGCAACATTCTACTGCTTATGTATTCATTTTTATTTTATGAGTTATTATTAGACTTTTTAAATGACCAACTGAAAAACTTTTACATTTTAAAGCCAGAAGAACGACTGCTTTTATGTGTTCCACCAAGGCTCACTTTTTCTGGTTTCCACAAAGAGACTTGAGTCTGTATTTCACACATTTCGGTCTGGATTTTGAACTCAATTTATATACAGTTTCACGGCAGATTAATGAGCTGCCGTTCCTTGTGTCTTCCTGACATCGTCTGTGCTGAAAAACTCAGGAAAACCAATCACAAGTGTAAGAACCCGGTTGCAGTCAGTTAGTGTTGCGGGCAGGAACTGATACACTTTCAATCCAGACTTCCCATTTGCCGGCAATTGAAATTAGACTAATTGGGAATCAAACCAAATAATTAACTTGAAAGGTTCCAAGGCATTTAAATTACCATGCAGGGTACCAGTGAATAGACAAAATGTAATGAAATCCAATTGTAATATTTGCTAAGCGAATATCACTTTCTGATTCTGATGTGTGTTTATGATGGATGTTTTATTCTTATTAGATGGTTTCTGGTCATTATTAATCAAACACAAATGGAGTCATGATGCAGCACTGTGGTTAATGAATCTGCTTATTAAAGGAAGCCCATGCTGTTAACATTCTCGCTGTATCGTTTAATTATCTTTTTTTTTTTTTTTTTTTCATCCTTGCTCTAATTATCCAGGATATTTGTCATCTTCACAAGGTCTGACGGCTATCTTATCTTAAAGTCACAGAGTCTTTTACGCTCAAGAAGGATACTTGCGAATATCTGAGTCTTTGTGTCATGAGAGGAAAGAAGATCAAGAGCAGACTCATGAATACGCTCATCATGTTTGACTGAAATCACTTCTTTGTGGTGTTCGAAACGTACACTGTGACTTCAGAACGCCAGCGGAACGCATTACGAACTGCACACACGCTTCAATGCATTAACACACACAAGCACGAGCTCAAAACACACACGCACACACACACACACACACACACACACACACACACTTGTTCTGAGCACAGCCTTTTATGCATTTCACGGTTATTTTCCATCTGTCAGGCCAACGATTTCTCCTGAAAAAAAAAGGAGGAAAAAAAAGTCAAATCTAAGCAAAGACGCAATTTAAATTGTGGAAGAGAAATGTGCTATGCTCCGCAAATGGTAAGTGAAATAATTTTCATGTTCTACAGTCTTCACAGGGAGGGTGGAGTGTGTAGAATACACAAGCTGGGTTCAATCAAACATGATTTTCAAAGGCTACACGGTAAAGGAGGTGCACTAAGGGGACAAACAGAAATGTTTTGGAGGGATGAATGTGATATGCCACTCTAACTGCTGACTACCGCACAACATGCTCTATACTGAACAGCCACAGCAACAGCTTTGAGAGCTCCGTGGTGATATCAGCGACTGGAGTGGTCCAGAATGGAGACAAGCGGACAGGTGGTCACAACCATCTGATGCCACATTTGTCCCTTTCTTCTCCAGCCTCCATAATATCCCACTTGTGTTAAATGTTCTATATTGTTTTTGTGCGCACATCAGCTGAAGGTCGAGTGGTGATGCTGTTGCTGGACACATTTTAACACCATGGGAAAAAAAAAGAGACCTGTGCATGTGTGTATGTGTTTGCGAGTGGAGGGGCGGGGAGAAAAACGGATAATGGCTCTAATTTGCATATGTTTTTAAAAGGTTAATGAAGTAATATGATTTTTTTTTTTCCAGAAGAGTTTGGGTCTCTGCCAGAGGAATTAGAGTGCAATGTGACATAGCATAATGAACAGTTTGCTTCGACGATGGCCGACATATGCAATGGCAGCAAATGTGTGGGGCTTCAGAGGAAGGGGTGGAGCTGGTAGATGTGATGGGCGATGGATTGATGCACACTAAGAGGGAGGGAGGAGGAGGAGGTGAGGACGCCATGATTTATTCATTAAATTTACCAACCAGAAGCTCATGTTTGTTTGCTGACCCTCAGCAGCTAACTAGAAAGGCACTTAAATCTCCTCCAATCTTTTCCTCATTGAAATTATGAGTATTAGAGCAGCATGACTCATTTTACTGACGGCTCTCACTGACAGGATACAATTGATGTTTGACACGGGAACTTCTTGAAACCCGTTTCATATTTGCGGCCAAGGCAACCCAAGTGTTCTGAATGTAAAGGCTAACAGATAAGATGTGGAGAAAGGGTCATGCCTAAAAGGTTCAAGCTCCTGAAATAGCTATCAGAAATCAGCTGTCAGCTACTTATCTTTATTCTTTAAGTAAAGCTCTGTCATTATGTAACAATTTACATGGACATCAGGCCACAGAGACACAGCCAGAACTGTTCAACCACTCCTATCATTTTTTAATTTGTATTTTTTCAACTTAAGGTTGCTTTCCTTCCTTTTTTTTATAATCTGAAGACAAACTGCACAGAACAGAAAGACAGAGAATACCTTTATTACCCATTGCCGAACAATGAGCCATAGAAATGCAATAGCTTATATCAATACGAGAATCCCATTACTCAGATAGACCATCAAATATTTGCTGCAGTGAGCTGAATATATTTTTTGTGCAGAGTTTACTCTGGCGAGTTCAAATAATGCCAGACGGAAAACAGTATATAAAGCATTCATGGTACAAGTACTAATACAGGAGTCCTCACAATACAATTCTGCTGTGTGCACAAAAAAAACCCCCCAAATATTTGCAGCCAGTTACCGATGAAAACCTACTTAAAAAGCTCTCCTTTGTTTTCTAATATTGCAAATGTAGACTGAATATACCAACCCTTTGAACGTGCAAACTTGCGTGCATCCTTATTGTTCTTTCTGCATAAACAACAGTATCAAGCTCTGTCGCCTGGACGATTACTGACTAGTTTTTTAATTGATTGATCAGCAGAGGAACATCCCAGCTAAATGCTGCCAGTGTGCCCATGGAGAGGCGGCAGGAATTATAATCACTCCCATCAGATCGCAATGGCAGCAGGCCAACCTCGATGTGCAGTTAAACATCTCTTTACAGGAGGAGGAGGCAGAGGAGGATAACATCAGCACCGGGAGAAGAAGCTGGAGGGGTTTCGCCGACTTGCCTGCCTACCCCCTTTCTATTTTCATCTGGGCCTTGATAAAGGTGCCTGACATCATCTGAAGAGTGAAGCCTATTTGTAACCGGGTTAGCCACTATCTCTCATCTGTAATTGAGAGCATGCAGCTCCAGTCAGAAGTGTATCAACAATATAAAATGTTGTTAGCCTTCCATCAAGCAGTCTTTGAAGGGAATTAATAGGTATAATCTGGGAGGGAAGAAGAGGCCTCAGACAGAGTAGGAAGAGATGTTGTGACAGTGAGAGATTGTTCCCTGGAGTTATTGTTCATGCTGTTTAAGAAAGAAAAAAAAAAACAGACTATGTGGTTACATATAGGTGTAATAAAATGGAATTTAAAAAAATGCGACCATGTGCACACAAACATCTCTAATTCCTGACAGGGGCCAAATACTAGGCTTCCCCCCCGCCCCCAAACACACAATTTTTTTACCGTTTTGTCAACTTGACGTGAAGTCTCCAGACTGATCTTGAAGAGTGATGCTCTGACATGCTCTGAGACTTAAGATAGAAGACTTAAAATAAGATACATGACATACATGCGCAGCTCTTAGCTTGTCAAACTACTGTATTTGCTGTCTGACCCCCTCCCCCACCCACCACCATCTGTGGAGAGCCTTAGGGATGCTTGTCCAAGCATTTGAGCCTCTGACTTAATTCTGAGAGAGATGTGTTTGATTATGAAGGAAACAGTTCAAGATGTTTACATGAGAAAAGCCTGTGGCATTGTGTTCACTGAACATTGGATTTTTAAACTAGAGGTAAACACATTGGACTAAACCAAAACAGTACCGAGTGGGCTTTGAACCAAAGATCAAACTGACGTGAATGCAAAGGAGATCCCAAAGTTGATAAAAAGAGAAAAACACATAGAAACAACATGCAGTTGATGCTGTTCTACATTGCTTTCATTACTTCACAAGACAGCGGTTTGCTTTTGTGCTAACTTTGATTGCACTGTTTGTCAAGAAGTCAACTGTAATAAGCTAACAAGCTAAATCAGGCCATTATGCCACAGCTGGAGCTTGATAATCTATAGGGGAAAGAACAGTTTGGATTTGATTTCAAATTTACACATTCGATCCATAACAACAATAGCTTAACATTTATACATAATGTGCTTATTTTGGCTCAAACTGACGCCAAGGTATATGATGTAAGGCAAACCTTCCAGCAGCAAGAACGACGTTGATGCGTAGTTGTTGTTTACTCTGCGGTGCAATATTTTGAAATACTTTTCCAATTTTATTCCTTCATTTTTCTTTTAATGTGCTTTTCGTGCGGCCCCTAAAATGAGAGCCTGTCAGACGAGCACAAATGTACTGTAAAGCTAAACAAATGGAGAGGAATATACATAATGTACTGGAGAGCACGCTGCAGGCAGCCGGCAGTTAGTTATAATAGAAATTTCAGTCTTGTCTTGTTTGCCTCGGAGCTGAACAACTCTGATGTTGCGCTCGTGTGTGCTCTAATTACAGACAAGATTAGAGCGGGCAAATTAAACCAGCTACCAGCCACTGTTTGTAATTGCCACAAGCAAATGTTTGTAATTATGAACAGATTGCTTTACTATCGATAATTAAAACAACAACACAACTTATTTAATGACTGTTGGGAGATAGCTCTCTAAAATTGACAAAGCGGAGCAGAGAAAATGATTTCCACCCTGACTCTGAAGGTTTTTTGTTTTTTTTTTTAAATTCCTTCCCTCTGCCGCTGCTCTATTGTTTCCCTCTTGTGTATTTTCCCAGTGCTCCAGCTCCAGTAGATCAAATGTTCCTGACTGGATTTGCTGCAGTTAAAACTCAAGACAGAAAACTGCACTGATAGCGTTGCCATTGTAGGGCTCCCTTTCCCTTTTAGCAGCCATTGTCTATTGTCTATGTGAAAACGAATACACTAAGTGGTTGGTATTAGTAGTTGTGCAACCGCGATTATAATCCTTCCACCTGTTGTCGGCTATTTGATACTGCCACACAATATTGCATGAAGCAACTGACCCCGTAGCTTGGCAGGCTAATGAGCTGCTTCAGGAAGTCAGAAGCAGAGTGATTTCTACTGACATCAATGACAGTAAAGCAAAATTAGATTGCATCTTAATTCTCTAATTGCTTTTGTAGTAATCAGAAAAATAGAGAAACATTGAAATGGGCCACCTTACTTTGGGCCTAACCCCTAAGGGGGTTTCAAACTGATCAGGTTTTAGTTCCTACCAATCACGCACAGAAAATGTTTTGCCGATCAGCTTTTAGCAGACTCGGATCAGTTCATTACATAACTTCAGTCTAGGTGTGCTGTTGCTTGGTTGGAACAAGAGCCTGCAGCCACATGGCCCTTTGTGGAATCCGTTTGACACATGTGCTCTGTACGGCCTTCAAATGTGATTGAAAGTGATGATTGTATCTAATAGTGTACTGAAAACACCATTGCTTGGCCAAAATGCGGCCACTAAAACAAACAAAAATGTATAACATTTTGAAATTAAACTATTTGAACATCAACATATAGGACACAAACCAAATAAATACATAATGCAAACTCTGAGGTTATCTTTCTGATCCCTAAAATTTATAGCTACAGTGAACCTTTATGGGGAAGCTTTTTGAACTTAAAGCAACTATTATCAAAGTTAACCTAAGTAATGAGCAGTGCTTTCAAGGTGTCCAGTCCCATGTGGTTTTATGCACCAATAAGCATCAGGCTACAGACGCATGGAGAAGGGTAGAGCTTTTTAATTGGTACCGATTACAGACACCGATAACGACTGTGTGAGTTTCCCCTAGTAAGAGTGCTAGAAACCTGGGAGTTATCTTCAACCAGACCGTGTCATTTCTCTATCATGTTAAACATGTTTTTGGGACCGCCTGTCTTTCACTTCTGTAATATTGCCAAGTTCAGGAGCATCCTGTCTCAAAGTAATGCTGAAAAACTTATATATATCTTTGTTACTTCTAAACTGGACTACTGCAACTCAGTCCTTTTAGGATGTCTAAACTATTTCATTAATAACCAGAAGCTGATCAAAAATGCTGCAGCCAGAGTTCAAACAAGAATCAGCAAAACGGATCATATCTCTTCAGTTTTAGCTTCTCTTCACAGGCTTCCAGTGAAATTTAGAATAGACTTTAAGATTTTCCTACAAACATATAAAGCTCTCAAAGGACAACAAATCTCTATCATACCTGCATGATCTCATAGTTCCATATATTTTTTTAAAGTTCACTCGGGTTACAGAGTGCAGGTTTACTTGTAGT
>CAAE01010659.1:48581-64405 GCA_000180735.1 Tetraodon nigroviridis | reverse complement strand
TTGTAGTAAGCTTATTTTTAACAGTACTGTAAAAGTGTTATACATATCATAATGTCTTTTCTATTGTTGTCATCTAAGAGATGTTTCTGCTCCCCACAAAAAAGGATACTAGCTGATAGAAGTGATGGATAGATTTTGTTCATGGTTTCTGTGCCCCCTTGTAAAATAAATTGTTACATTACATACGAATTACTTTGTTCTTACAAGCAGGACAGTTCATGATCATTCACCAACTCCTTCAGTCGCTACATTCATCTTCATGGTATGTTGTTTGAAGAAAAAAATCTTGTTGTTTAGCAAAGAGAAAAGGTTTTACCAATATTTGCGTAGTGGCATCTGGATGAAGCGATGCAGAACCCAGGTATGGGTTCAGCAACCTGGGCCATCCGAAATTGATGGATATGCCTGCTCAATACATCTCCTCTCTCATAATCTGTAAAATCATTTGATTATTGTTCTGCTTGATAAACGTGCATCAGAAGAGGGATAAATTAAATATCTCATGAAGGAATTACCATTTCCAGCAGTTAGATGGGAAGGCTGTATTATTTGTAGCCTGATGATTTTATGTCCGGTCAGCCAGTCCAATCAATAACAGATCTTACAAAGCACTGCTTCAGAAGACTATAAAGGTTGCCATCTTTTTTTACACACTACTGAAATGTCAAACAATGACAGTGTTTATTTTTGGATTTTGTTTATTGGTTAGATTACCAGTCACAGTGTCTTTAAAATGAAACTCAATTTACAGTACATGAAGCTCAGTATAGATTACATTTCCAACCTGCAGTTTTGTTTGTGAGGAAGAAGTGAATATATGTTTAAAAAAAAAAAAAAAACTGCACTGACTTGAATATTCTTTTTCAATAACAAGCAGCATAGTGTGCAAAACTGAGACGTTTTATTGTGTGAGAGTCAGCAGAGTGCAAATGGAAATCGTTGTATTCATCAGCGGTTGTTGCGGAGCATAACAAGCTTAAATAATGAAGTGTTGCAGTCAATAAGCTCACAATAGCAATAGCTAAGATGAATACACAAAGGGTGTGAGCAAGTTAAGAAACAAACTCAGTATTGTTGCTTATTGTTGACAGAAACAGAAAGTGAGCTAACACAACAGGTTAGGTGAGCTTGTTGCTAGATTGGTCTAAAAGTTAAAAGTACTGCAATGACATTCCCAATGGAGTTGGTAATGTTCATCAGGGGTCAATCCCCTTACTGTATCTGGGGCACTTTCTTTCTGGGGAGAGTCTATTTCTTCTGGGATATTCTAGACTGGACACTCACATCCATATGGCATGGGGGGTGGGGTGGGAGGGGTCTCGCAGCCATCTGCGTCTGCATAAAGCATGTATTAACACACACAGTCAAACAGATTATTTACCCTGTGCACAACACTGTACAGTAGCTAATGGTCTTTCTTAAACCAAGTTTGACTTGTAACAGGTTGCACACTGTTCTCTAAAAATTAATTTCATGTTTTGATAAATGGTTCATAAGAAGAAAACCAGGTGCTTGCATCTGAATATTAATCACTATGTCATCTGCAATGTGCTCGGGAGGCTGACAACCACCTGTTTTTTTATATGCCATCGTTGGTTCCTTTCATTGTGAAAGCCTAATTGTTAATTTATGAAATCATGTCCTTCAAAAACATGTTTCATTTTGTTTGTTTTGGGGGGGGTTTGTTTGTCTTTTTTATTGTTTGAATAGCAATTCAGAGTACATTGCATAGAACCTCCCAGAATGTGCTAGGTTTGGATTGTGTACGTGTGTGGGGTAGTGATATATGCGAATGTGTGTGTGTGTGTGTGTGTGTGTGTGTGTGTGTGTGTGTGTGTGTGTGTGTGTGTGTGTGTGTAAATTACCTCAACATAAAAGCTCTGAAAGGTTCTTTTCACTTTTTCAATTGAAATTTGGTGAATATTTTGTCACGCTGCTTTTGAAGTGATTTCTGAACATACAGTTCAGAGAAACACTCATTTGGGCCAGGGCCGACCCCCCCACCCCTAGTCTTTGTTGTCATCTTCATTGTATTTTGCTGACCTTGTCCTTTTTCCAAAGAGCAACATCCCACACCTCCAATTAATGCCTCATTAGGCCCGGTCCCAACAGCGGGCATGGGGCGGCTTGCACATCTCACTTCTGTTTTCAGACACAACTTCCCCATACCTAATCTCCTCGCCCTTAAAAAAAAAAAACAAAAGTCAAAACAAAATAAAAAACAAAACAAAACAAACAAAAAACTTACTTTACGCTAGTGTTCTTACACTCAACATGCCAGAGTGCAGAGTGACTCCCTTTATACTATCAGGACCTAAACCCTGCATGGTTTTTATTTATGTCGGCAGGCGTGAAAGAACAAATGTGTGACTCTGAGGTGACCTGTAATTGTATGGTTTAACAACCTGCTGTAACAGTGTGTGTACAGTAGTGTGTGTTCTGCACTTCATCTGCTGATACCTGTCATTGAGTCACTCATTTACTTTCATGGCCACAAAAGAAACGAGCATCTATTTATATACATTTTTTTTTTTGTAAATCTGGCTTTTTGATCAGTCGGGTAACGTTCTGACAAAAGAAGTCTGTTGCCTCTTATCAGATTCAACAAGTGAACTAGTACTGTATAAAAATCATTCAATATTTCTATGTTTCTATTTCTGTGTTTCTTTTGTTTTGTTTTTTTTAATGTGAAGCGACTAATCTTTGACTGTTTTTAATATCAGCAACAAACTGACACCAGAACAGATTTCCCCCTGTAAAGTGATTGTGATCAAATTAAAAGTTGGAACCTTTATCGCTGCGACAAGGTGTAGCTAAAGGAAAAAAAAAAAAAAAGCCTGCCTGTAGTCACCAGGTAAACACCATAATGTTTGGTTTAGTTTGATCATTAACGAAAGGAGGAAGCTTTTTGTATTGTAAGGAGCTCATTATCCATCAAAACAACTGGTAACCAGTTTGTTGTTGCCCTGTCACCTTTCAGGTGTCTTTGACTTCGTGTTCTGTTTGAAACTAGGCTCGAACAATCCACCCAAAAAGGTTTTAGTGTGACACACCGCATCTATGCACGAGCTGCATGGGCTTAACATCCAGTCCAGAGCTGTTTGCGGAGGAAACTCTGGTGCTTCTTAGAAAAGATTACAGAAGTCAAATGGCCTTTTCTCCCATTGTGACTGTTAAACTGATTTTGACAGCTGGTCAGGGATGCTGAAGCTGTGCTGCCCACCGAATCTATAAACCCGAGCGGGAAAATCTTTGAGGTGTTCATCGGAAAGTTGGGGCCCAGAGTTTTTCCTTAATCCCAACCCCCCCCACCTATTCATTAGAATCATAAAAGCCATGCACAGCATAACCCCCTCCTTCCTTTTTATGCCCTGGTGGTCATTTGTTGTGTGATTAGCAATGAAAAAAAAATAATAAAAAAAAAAAAAACAAGCCAAATGTGAACTGAAGAGAAATAACAGTGTGGTGAATGACCTGGATGTTGGTTGTGGGGTGGGGGGTGGGGGCAGTCTGTTTCAGGCAACTATGCTCACCAGGGTGCAGACAAAGGACCCCATCTGCCCTGATGCAGCTTGACAAGTGAATGACATGCTGAATGGTTACTATGGTAACAAATGTGTAGAATTTTATGCATGCATATTCGGTTTTGATTCCCCCCTCTCGTTCTCTTTTTTTCATGGCTGAGAAGATTTGACTAATGATGTGCTGACTCTAAACAGTGCAATGGATGAGGGCTGCCCGGGGAGCCTCCTTTCTCCGCAGTGCCACCGGACATTGTAGCCCAGCTTAATGTTAACGCCTCGGAGAGTATTAGCTTAGCACAGCGAGAGCTCTGGAGGAGGTGAATCTGTGTGAATGGAGAATGCTGCATTGGCTCCAAAAGAAAAGAAGTGGGGGGGGGGGGTCACCCAGTGCTAATGACCCAATGACAAGTTCCTCAGCTTTGTTTGGCCGCCACACACCCCAACCAGAAGGAATTCTATATGGTACATCCCCTGGAACATGTTGTTGAATCTGATGGTATACGGAATATTATGAAAAAGCTGAAGATATCTGGAAAATAAAACAAGCTCAGTTTTCTTTTTAGAAACAGGTTTGCCTGGGAAAAGTCAAGGACAGCAAAAAGAACACAGTCCTCTTTAACCATTAAAAAACAAAATTTAAAAAATTAGGATTGGTTTACTACTAACTATGGATATACTAGCAGCCAGCATGGTTAGCCATGTTTAAAAGCTCCGTTGTTTTTCTGTTTTTGTTTTACAAATAGTACTAGTATTTATTATGTTTATACCTGATGAAAATGAACTTTATTGTTTTCATACCTTTGTTGTAGTCAATAAATTTAAACTAGGGACTAGCTTTTTAAACTGAAAATGGCCAATTCATGACTTCCGATCGGATCTAAGCTGATTAGGCTTTTGCGATTTACAAAGATAGTTTTGCTGGTTTGACAGTGCATAACTGAATAGTTTTTTTAATCTTCAATCTGCTAATGAAGGCCCAACCGACTTTCCCATTTAATGAGCAGGTGCAGCAGGTCATCAGCGCATAATATTTGCCAGAAACAATCAGCATCACTTGTCGGGAGAAGAATAGGATGTGAATGTCAAAATACATGGACAGGATATGTAGCTCAACCTTAACGATATTTAACTTTATTTTCACTGGGTCCTTCCTGGCTTCTGTTTTATTGTTTGGATAGTTTACAAATATAGCAACAGTGGGAGTAGAACGTTAAGATGTCTATGGAGTATTGCAACATTTGTTTTGACCTTTTCTTTCTGGTTTTGAATGAAAACATTTTAACCTGAAAGTAAAATTAAACAAAAAGGTCGCTGAAAAACATCTAGCTTCTCTGTACCCTGACGCTGCACCGGCATTGAAACTAGCAATTGCTGGTTAATATGTAACATATTGCTGGGCCGGTTATCAATGGCCAGATAACCTAATCTTAAAGTTGTCATATTTTTAGCATCGGCTTTGGGTTTGTTACAGGGGAAAGGTCCTCAGCTGAGTTTCTGAAAGCTAGAAAGCATGGTCCAAAAACGCACATGTTAACTCACTGTCTAAACAGAATAAACGCTGCGTCAAGAAAGAGAAATATCCTCATCTGCGACATACGCCGCCAAGTTGACACGTGAGGTGAGGAAAACAACTGATGGAACTGACACCTGATACTTTTTTTTTGCCTCCTGCACCAATTCATCATTTTCACCTCTAAATAATAGAACGCCCGCCACCCCCCCCATCCCAACCCACCCCTGGTGATTACACACCTCAAGAAGCCGTCTTCCACATGAGGAGGGGGGGGATGGACATCCAACGCGACAAATGTGGAGTGTGTACACTCGACAGCCAAGAAATGCAAAGAGATACATGAGAAATGATTCACTCGGGAGGAATAAAGATCCCGTGTTGATAACACGCATCAACTCGTCAGTGACCTGTGGAAAATAACATTTCTGCTGCTGCAATGTGTGTCACGTGCAAGCAGCTACCTCCTAAACACTGCAAGCCTGGTACATTTGGTTGTTTATGATTGATCCCCAAATCAGCCGAGAAAATAATATAATAAGGAAGGTGAGATAGATTTTCTATGTGGCGTTTAGTGTCAGCACTAATCTATTTTTTTGTTGCCACATACACTTTCAACTTCCATTGCCCATTAGAGATCGGTTCATAGAACTAGTGTATTCAGACCATAACAGTTCGACATGGACATTTTTCTGTTTTGCAAGAATTCATGTTTAATTTATCTCAGCTCGGTTGGAAGTGAAGGCAGCATTTGTAATGCAGCCCTTTTATCTGATCAGCCTTCTTTCAAAGCATTTTATCTTATGCACCAATAATGATCTGCTCTGAGACCTCATCCCAATAGCCCAACCCATCCCCCCCTCCCGCAAGTACAATAGTACAATAGGTCAGTTATGTTTAATATTCGAGCCCCTCAAAACCGCACGCTCGAGTTTAACATGACGCATAATTTGGTGTATTTCAGCAATCAGACACAATTTTTCACCTGATTCATCGGCTCATACGGAAGAGTGCGTGTTTATCCAGAGAGAGAAAGAGAGAGAGCGAGAGAGAGAAAGGAGTCATGGAGGGGGTGGTGGGGGGGAGAACACGCCACTGAATGTCCCAAGCCATTAGAACAAGGGATATTTCTGGTTGACTGAGCAATTCATTCTCGACATGTCACATTGAATTTCTTCCATTATAAAACACGGCTGCCCTCCCCACTCCAAAGGCAGATTGCCTGCACCTATTTCACCCAGTGAATTATTGCCTCACCCCTCAAAACAGCTTTTTTTATACCATCCCAAAGTTTCAGAAATGAAAATTCCGAACAACGATTAGTCTTCTGGGATATGCATTTTCCGTTCTTACCGATGACCTAACCGACTATGTTGCAATTCCTTTTATGCCATTAAAGAGCATCGTAGGCATCATTAAAGTAGATAGTTGACACTGCAGATGCAGCAAGAATCGATTTGTCGGCATCAACCTCCGGCGTTGTGCAGTGCCGGTGCTGAAGTTGGAGTTTTACATCAAATCTGTGTGGTGACACACGATGTAAAGAGGAGGACTGAGTCTTTGGGCTCAGCTGGTCGTGTGATCGCTCGTCCTCGGCTGCGTCTTGTGCAAGCGCTTCACAAAGCTTTCGATGCAGAGGAGCCTCGAGTCTGCCGGGCGCCTCCGACAGTTCTGACAGAGCGGCAACAGAGATTGATGTTGTTCCGATAGAAAATAGAGGAAGAATGGCAATTATGTCAAGCCGGGAGAAACATGTGTCTGTGTGCTGCAGTACAAAAGCTTCTTGCTGCATTGTTATCGTTCTCAATAACCCAAGGTGTGTTTGGAGTAAATGGATTGTCTGCAGAGAGCATTTCATCCTTTATATCCCTCTCTCTTTTTGCTTCTCATTTTTCATCTTCTTCCTTCTTCTCTTTTGTTATCTTCTGTTTTTTTTTTCTTTTTCTCTCTTGTTCTCAAAGGGATATTTATTTATTTTAGACAGACATCATTTATTTCTTTTCATACTGTATATAAAACTATATCAGGTGGTGTATGCCCAGGCGGTGGGCTTGCAGCATGCAGAAGTGTTTAAGCTAATTGCTGCCTTACAATTACTGATTAAAGACATATGTGGGTCATGTGGTAGTGTGCCTTGTATAGAAATTTATCATGAAGCCATCATTATTGCAAATTCCTGCACTCAATGAAATAGATGAGATCCAGGTTAACCTTCATCTTTATGTCCTGTTTTAGAGTCCAGTGAAAGCATCATAGAGGTGTAGCACACACACATGCATGTGCGTGTGTAAAAAAATTCACCCTGCTATTGATTATATAATGTTATAAAATGTTACTTTTTAAACCAGTCGGTTTAAAATCTAAAAGCAATTACACACACCTATATGTGTGTGTATGTGTGTGTGTATTGCATTTTTACCAATCCTTAGCACCAAATACATTAAAAATGCATAGCCTATATAACTATTCAGCTTTGTGATTCTATAACTTTCGTCTTTGAATTTTCTTCTTCATTCACTTTCTTTGGTTCCATGATGGCTTAATGTCTTGTGAAAATAGTGGTAATTGATAATTTAATAACAATTAAAAGAAATCTAAAAAAAAAAAAAAACCCAGTGTCAGGTTTGTAAACAGCTGGACTCAAACGCAGGACTGCACAAAGAACGCAAACACTTGACGTGCAAACGAGGATTTAATGGCAAACACAAAACGAGGTGGATTCAAACACGCTCAATGCAAACACAAGACAGTCCGACAGGATTAATAATGAAAACTAAAATGACCCCGCAACATGCTGGACAAAGCGCAGCAATCTCGCTGAGAAACAGAAGACAAACCCCTCATGGCGGGACGAGTTGACCTCGGGAGAGAAACAGACAGGTAAGTCCACAGGAGAAGAAACACAAGAAACACAAGACTGGTAGGGTGACGGTTGTCTCGATACCTGACAGTACCCCCCTCCCCAACGAGCGCCTCCTGGTGCTCTACCTGGCTTGTCCTGATGGTCGCGGTAGAAAGTCCTTAGAAGCTCCGGGTCCAAGATGTGGCAACGGGAGATCCACGAGCATTTCTCCGGGCCATACCCCTCCCAGTCTACCAGGTATTGCCATCCACGACCCCTTTGGCGGACATTAAGGATCCGTCGCACCAGGTAGGCAGGAGCCCCATCGATGAGTTGCACCGCCATCCTTCTTCTTAACGAAAAAAAAACACCACTCCGATGGGGGATGACGAGGAACGGATCAGATCAGACCGAAGCAGCTAGCGTCTCACTCAGGTACTTCTCCATGGCCTCCCGCTTGGCCTGGACAGACTGTAGAGCCGGCTGGCGGACAGTGGAGACCCTAGGAGCAGATCGATGGCACAGTCATAGGGGCGGTGAGGAGGGAGTGTGGAGGCACAACTTTTAGAGAATACTTTCCCAATGTCGTGGTAGATCCCCGGAACGACGCAGAAGTCTACGGGTGGCAGAGCCAAGTGGAGGCAGCGGGTGTGACAGGCGGCACTCCAGCCCATCAGAGAACCATTCCTGCAGTCAATCTGGGGACTGTGAAGGGACAACCAGGAAAATCCAAAGACAGCTGGAGCAGCCAAGGGCAAGATCAGGTAAAACTGAATCTGCTCATGGTGATTTCCCGAAACTCAAAGGGTTACAGGTGCCATTCGAAACCTCACCCTGGTGAGGGTGCGGCCTCCCAAATCGAAAACCGTCTTAAGGTCTTCAAGCTCAACCAGCAGAAGCCCCGCCTGTCTCGCCAACACCTCATCAATAAAAGAGTCTTCTGTCCCCAAGTCGACCAGAAACGACAGAGGAAGTGATTTGGGCGCCCATAATACCGTGCCCGGGAGAGAGAAACACGAGGGGTAAGGGCAGGATGGTCACGCTTGCCAGCACTCCTGCTCGAGCTGACGAGCTTAATCTTTTGGGTGCACGGGGCAGCCAGCAATAAAATGGCCAACCTCGCTGCAGTACAAACACGGCCCCGCATTGCGGCATTGACGCCTCTTCTCCGAGGTCAGGCGTGCGCGCCCAAGCTGCATGGGCTCCTCACCTGAGTGGGACAGCCCCGCTTGTGGTGCGCGTGGCAGGTTGCGTACCAGGGATGTTCGTTCTCACGGCCACACTGCTGCACTGCCAAGGCGGACTGAGTAACTATCTTGTGTTCGGCCTGGGTTGATACAAGGGTCATTCAATAAATAAGGTGAATTTTTCGGTATAAGGACTTTTAATACAGATAGAAGCTTACTTTTTTGTATTTTTCAACGTAGTCTCCCAGCACTGTCACACACTTTTTTCCCATCTGTGCACAAGCTTCCGTATTCCCTCAGCGTAAAAATCTTTGGACTGATGTCTCAGCCAGTCGCTCACAACACTTTTGACTTCATCGTGACTTTCAAACTTCGTGCCTCTCGTGAACGCTTTCAAGGGACCAAACAGGTGAAAGTCTGAAGGGGCAAGATCTGGGCTATAAGGGGGGATGAGGGAGCAGTTCCCAGCCCAGCTTGTTGATGGTCTGCACCGTTTGGGCTGCTGTGTGAGGCCTTGCAAGATGACTCCTGTTGACTGATGACCCCTGCGTTTGTTCTTTATGTCTTTCTTGACCTGCCTGCACCCTTCAGCAACCAAAAACTTGATAACTGACAGATGTTCAATCCTGGAGCATGCTTCTTTGTCGGCCATCTTTGTTAATCGCCAAAATGCTCAACATTTTTTTTTAATTCTGCAAAAGAAATTAAATCCATGTGAAGAAAAAGTAAAACAAACAAACCAAAAAAAAAGTAAGCTATCTATCTGCTGGATTAAAAGTCCTTAATACTGAAAAATTCACCTTATTTATTGAATGACCCTCGTACATTAACGTTTTGAGAGAGAACCAAGAGGGCCTGTTCGTGGTTGCCGAGCAATGTGGCCTGTGATGCCGTTTCGTTGCGATGCAGCTCCGCTGGATACATTCTGGTTGGATCGTTATGTCAGGTTTGTAAACGGCTGGACCCAAACGCAGGACTGCACACAGAACGCAAACACTTGACGTGCAAACAAGGATTTAATGGCAAACACAAAACGAGGTGGATTCAAACACACACGAGGTGGATTCAATCACACTCAGCCGGTGAGTGTCACCGGCTGAGAGCTGGGTGATATACACCTCCTAGGGACAAAACAGAGCCGGACAGGAAGAGAAACACAAGACTGGGAGGGTGACGGTTGCCTCGATACCTGACACACAGACCCATGATCTCCATCTGTCACGATCACTGTTCTGCCTGAGCCACACCCACCAATCAGCCTACCTGCTGCATAATGGCTTGTTTGCGGCGTTTACCAATCAGTGCAGTATATAGGAGTAGTGTACAGACTTGGCCAGTTCAGTGGCAGATTGTGCTCTGTATCGTAGAAGACTATTTGGCATTGTTTACTTGCTCGTGATCAACCCTACCTGTTCCTGACCTGCGTTCGAAAAACTGCTTCCCTGTATTATTTGCCTGCCTCTGACAAACTTATTCCACCTGTTCGCTGGAAAAACTGCTTGCCCTCCGTCACTGGCTGAGACTGTGTGCTACCGTTTTGTTGCCGTTTTTGCCCGCTCTGGATTTCATTCCCTGATGGCCTGCTCCTGCCTACAAGTGTGGATTAGTGTGCCTTGAACGCTGCCTGACTGTGGGCTGCTATTAGCTTAGCAAAGCAACACTACAAAGTACCCTACCTGTTGTTACAAACAATAAAGCTGAGTTCTTATTATCCAGCTGTGCTGTACTTGAGTCTTTCAATGAATCGTGACACTGATTTACCATTTAGCTTGACTGAGATTTTATGTGAAAAACTGCATTTTTTTGCATTTAAATCACTTCGTACTTAATAATGGTTTCCGTTTTGGTTTTCCTGCATTAAAACCAATTGACTGGGTTCTTCTTCTTTTGCTGATCTAAAATGAAAAACGAAATAAAACATCTACGTATCAGTGGTGTACATTTCACACATTCACCTTTTGTTACACCTTCAGTAACACAACACTTAAAACGCCTCATAATACCATCAACATGACACCATAGCTCAAGAATCTATACAGAATCACACTTACACATTTAATAATAGATTACCTTAATCGATTACCGTAGTTAACAAAACGACGTGATCTTAAAAAGTTTGTCTGAAAAAAAAATACATTTTTTTTTTTTTTATTATATTATTACACAAAACCTAAATAACCATGCAAATCACAAAGATGACTTCCATACCTGATTGATCGAAGCCTGGGTTAACAATGACCACCAATGGTGCTGTTCACCTACAGGGTGCCAGTGGAAATTGAACTACTTATGGTCACAAAAGGAGAGGAGGATGGTGTGTCTGTAGAAAGAGAGAAAAGAGGAAAGCCAACAGTCTAGGACTAGAAGGAACGGACTTTGAATGTTGGAACTATGATGGAAAAAGGTAGAGTTAGTTGATATGATGTAGAAGAGGAAGGTAAATATTACGTGTGTTCAGAAGATCAAGTGGAAATGTAGCAACGCTAGCAGTTTAGAAGCTGGGTTCAAGTTGTTTTATTATTGTGTAGATGGGAAGAGAAACGGAGTAGGAGTTATTTTGAAGGATGACTTTTACTTGGAATGTCCTGAAAGTAAAAAGAGTGTTAGATAGAGTGATAGGTCTAAAGCTAAAAATCAAAGGTGCGATGTTTAATGTTGTTAGTGCTTCACAGGTAGGGTGTGTGCTGAAGAAGGAGGAATTCTGGTCAGACCTTGAAGTGATGCAGAGCATCCCCAAAAGTGAGAGAGTTGTCATTGGTGCAGACCTTAAAGAGCGTCCACTGTTGATTTTGAAAACCTTGGGCAGATTTCATAAAACCTGATAACACAAGCTAGCTGAAATGTAACTATATAAAAGAACTCCAAAATGATATACAGCACTGAAAGCAGCCCAACCCATTGGATATAATATGACATGAACAGAACAGACTATAAAGAATAATTTTATTTACATTTTTTCAAAAGAAAAAAAAAAAGGTTTTAAGTAGGTTTGGCCTGCATAAAAAGGCTTGCTACCACTGGCCCATATACCATCATGTATAATCACATGTGCAGCTGAAAAAAGCCCCAGAAAACAGCCTTTTTGAGGGGCCTTCATGACACAGTCCAGTGCATGTCCAACTGAATAGAGTTGGAAGTGGATCGGAGAGTTTGTCAGGGCCCTGGTGAGTCTACACTAATGGAAATGACAGTTTTGGAGACAGACAGTAGAGGGGTCATGGCTCCAGTCCAGCCAATCCCCTCTGTTGCTCCCCTGTCCAAACTGGCTGCCCTCCTCAGCCTCGCCTCACACAGTGAAAACACAGCACTGGCCCTGAAAAAATTACACTGTGGAAATCAATTACTGTGGAAAAATATCAGTGGGGGGAATCATTCACTTGTTGTTACCAGGCGCCGTCAGCTATTCGTTTTAACGTAGTTACCTGGCTGACTTCTGTGTTTATTTATTTATTTATTTATTTTTATTTGTTTATTTATCTTTTTTTAAGTATAGCATTACTGTGCATTAGCAAATCTTGAGTCCTGCAATATTATGTGTCGTAAATTTCAGCTGTGTACTTCTTTTTCGACTCTGCACGTTTTGAAAGGAGGGGAGGCATAAACGAAAGAGAATTTAGATTGAAAGGAACTGCTCGCTGCGAATCAAAGGTGTCACTCAATCACGGACGGGGTCCAGTTAATTTAAGAGCTTAGAGATGCTTCTCCCTCCCCCCTCTTCCTCTCCCCTCCCCCCCTCTTTCATTTGTGAAAGCAAATGACACATTTATATTCAGCAAAATATGAGGTTACATTTTATTTTACACCTGTGTTGACATTTAATTCCGAAGACAATGGCCGAGAGGCCAAGGCCAATCTCCAAGCTGGTTTAATATATTTCAACATTCAGGCGTCATAAAAAAAAAAAAAAAAAAAAAAAAAGACGAACTAAGAACTAAGAAAAAAGGAGCCCCCGATTTTATTGTGATGATGGAAAAGCAGACTGGAAAAGTGGATTTGGAATTGGTCTTTAAATAATATTTTGTGCTATAAAAAATTACATTTGCAGCCAAGTGGGAAAACAAATCAAGATTTTTATTTTTTTTTTAGTTATTGGACCATGGAGAAGACAATGCCATTTTTCTTAGTGTATCTGGAAAAATAAATGTTCCCATTCATAGTGTCTGTACCCGGTGCTCTGGGCTCCAGGTGATTGCCACGGACGTGTGAAACTGGCAAGTTTGGGTCAACAGAGGTAACGACAGTCAGAATCTTTTCCAAACACATGAAAATCACATTATCAAAGCAAGATACATGATTGAAGCAAAAGATCAAAGCAGAGATGACAGAAATCATGTGGTTCTTGACAGCAATCAGCTTAAATCTTCTGACTTGAACAAACATAGCCTGCAGGTTTAAGCCTGTAGCACTTGTGTCTGCACTGAACAATATGTAGATTTTTGTCTCGGGGCAAATAAGTCCCAAGCAGTGCAGTATTTCATTTCATGCTGAGAATTTAGTCAGAACATGGCATAAATATTCATGAGGTGTTCTTCCAAACACACACATTAAACAAGAGACAGACGCCAAAGCACGGCCAGCTCTGTGTCAATTGGTCTAACATGTCTGCGATGCGGCAGTCGTATCAGCATGACTGCCATGATTAGAAGGCAGAAATGGACTTTTTCAAAGACTTTTTCTACTCAGTTGCAGTTCCCTCATAATCACTCCTGCCTAAAGCAAAGTAGTTGCTGACAGGCTAGGATGGTTGGAGTTGTCTGCAAAAGCAAAACCCATCCAGGGGCTGAGCACTGCTGTCATTATCATCAACGAGACTTACATTTCTCTTTGTCCTGTGCTCATGGTCACAGCCACTAAAAGACACAGAGAAGCTGCCAATTGAAGTGCTACATGCTAACGTAACTGAAGCTATCTGAGAGGTTTTTATCAGGAACCATTGCATTTTCAGCTACTTAATAACAACCTAATAACACAAACACATTGCTCACATTGACAATCACACTTACAGTTTTATCAGGATTGGCCAGTGGATTATCTTACATGCATTTGTCAATGTCATGGCCATAGCATTGCTACTCTGTGTACTAAAAAAATTGAAAGATGCGGTTTGTACTTCTCACTATATCTAGGTCTGGATAACAGTTGTACAATATTGACATTCTCCAAGCTGTTGAACAATTTGTTGAACAATCTTGACTTCTAGTTCAAAGGTATTTGGCAGTTGAATTTTAGCATTCACACTGCAAAAATGATCATAGTGAGCAATATCAATGAATACTAAACTATTTATAATTACTCCAAAGTGAGTATAAACAATTGCAAGTAATTGGTTGTTATTGTTACTCCTAATGATGAAAAAAGATATTTAGGTGTATTTGATTTCTGCTGCCTCAGTACAAATTTAACTAACAGTGAGGAATATTGGCCAAAACAAATTTAAATTATTAGGGAAAACCAGGTGACTACATATGAGCCGGGTAGGATAATGGAAAACAGAAGTACTGATAACTAAGTTAATGCAAAAATTTCTAATTAAGTTAATGGCAGAGAAACTACAGAACAATAAAAGTATGACTTAAGAAGTAGGAATCTAATTAAAAAGGATTACATTGAGATTGAACTTCTTTTTCTGTTGAGAAGCTACAGCCTATTTTTAAAGAACGGAGGAAAGAAAGACGTAACATCACATGATTAGCTAAGAATATCAGCTGCATTTAAGTGGCTTTGTAGAAAAGAATAATATGTGCCGTTTAAATGATTTGCTTTTTTTAATTAATGTGCTACTTACAGAGAACATGGTTGGTTATACTGGGTATGTTTCACTACATCGTGTTAGTCAGTGTTACTGTATAAACATTTTCCCTCCTGTGTAGCAAACCTAAGTTAACCAGACGTGATGGGTGCAACTACTTGACAGCTGTGGAGTATGTGTTAGGATGCCTGCATCCCTTGCAATCAATACATATTTAAAGAGATGTGTATTTACATTTTGACTGATAAAAACAACTAAAAAGGTCCTTTTTGTCTGTACGTGAGCTCACTTTGTGAGCGCGCTTGCTGCCGGCAGTTTTGACACTTACATTGTGAGGCTTATTCTAGGTTATAATCTGTCCACTGTTGTCTGGAAGTGATAGAGTGACAAATTACACGTGAAAGCAGCAATTTACATGTGGAGACAAACAAAGACCTGCTTTTTTTCCCCTCCTTAAGTCTGTGCGACAAACATAAAAGCTTTTCTTTTTTCTTTTCTGACACATTATAGGATGACTGATTGCACTTTATAAGTAAGATTCCACAACTATTAATCATTATGTGTTGAACATTCATTACAAAAAAAAAACCTCATTACAGAGGATCATTCGGAATATGTGCAGCACTGTGGGACACATTTATAATATTTTTCATAAGCAAATCTTTTCTGAGTAGCAGACTTTGTGGCAAATGAGTCACATTTATCTTGCTGCAAATACAAATATTCAGCCCCCCCCCCGAAAAAAAAAACAAAACTGCATGCCTCAGAACGTCTTGAACTATTTCATCCAATAGGGCATCGTTGTTACAGCATTTTAGGAATGTGTCTGGAAGCGTTTGCATCTGCCCTGTTGTCTCTTTTTCAGTGGGAGGGGACACTTAATGAAATCTGTTCACAGTAAGGCAGATGCAAATGCAAGAAGATCATGTCTGGCTTAGCTTGGAGAGCTATTAATGTCCAAATGCAGCATGAAATCTGCACAAAAGCACAAATGTAAAAGATGTGACAGAAT
>CAAE01010658.1:1563-11812 GCA_000180735.1 Tetraodon nigroviridis | reverse complement strand
GGGTGGTGAAAAACTTTGAGCAAACAGGAGCAGAGAGAGAGAATGATAGAGCGAGAGCAAAAAAAGGAACTAGCCTCATTGAGAGCTAGGACTCAGTGTGTGAGTGCTTTGGGAACTGAGAGTAAAGAGACAAGTAAACCTTTTTGCCCACAGGCTAGAGAAAAGGAGTAACCTTCCAACCTTGCGCCTGTTTTAAGTTTTTTCAAGCACTTGGAGCTGCACTCTGTCTTTCTATGTGCAGGAGGCACAGGCAGGGGCTATGCAAACTAAGGAAACCTGGGGGCAGGGGTAGAGGAGCACAGACCGCGTGAGAAGGGTAAAACTTCTCCGAAGAGAAGGAACCTTGCAAGTGGATGGTGTCTTCTGCAAGGTCAGGCTACACAAAATGAGAAACTCCTTCAAGAGCACTTCATCAGGGCTTACCCAGCTCAGAGAGGTAAGAAAATGTCTATGATTTTCATATTAATGATAAATGACAAGATGTTTACTTACAATATATGATTATTGAACTTTAATGTATGCCCAAATCAAGTTAAAAAGCACCCAAGTATAATTATGAAAAATACTGATATACAGACTCTTTAAAAAGGGTGCATCTGTATCTATAATACAATAGACTCATCTGTATCTTAAGTCCACGTGAGCACACACACACACACTCACTGTCAGCGCTCATCTTCATATTAAACGAAGGCAAAGTATAGACAGATGGTTTTGGTGAACATTTGGATAGCACCCAGAGCGCACACTTCTGCACACATTCCATAATGTCTAGTTGAGGGGGGAGAGAGAGGGAGACAGAGCAAAGTGGAGAGGATAAGTTGAGATGAGCATTCTTCCATTCTTCATGCAGAGCTCTGGTGTTCTTCTGAAAGTGTTCAAAAAGTCAGATTTCCAAATACAAAAAGTAACCTTTTGTTTGTGGGCAGGCATCTGTGGACATCTACTGTTGATTCTGGGAGGTGTAGAGCAGACTGTGCAGCATTTAGCACCCAAACAGTGACTATAAAAAAGGGCTGTGAGGCCTTTAGAGGGAAAGACCAAATAGTTTGTGATTTAAAGGGCCTATTAAGCAATACCTGGCCTGCTAAACATCTTGATTACTTTTCTTAAATGAAATGATTTCTTTTCTCTGTTGTCACCTTCCTGCCATCAACTGACAATATTTGAAACACACAGTAACAAAACATGTGCAGCATTTGAATCTTTTCATAAACCACTATTAGTTTCATCCTTCTGGAGTATTTGACCTTCACACCTAGTTGGTGATCAATCAGCCAACAAAAACTTCTCTATTACTCTTTTCCCCCTCTTTGAGCTCAACAGACTGGCCAATCATTAAACCTAAGAACAATATTTATGAAACGTGCAACTTTCCAGCAGTTCCTTTAATACGTTTTGACTATAGCAACAGCTGAAGCGGTCTTTGTTTTGGGACAACACTTGACAACACTGCCCAAGTAGGTTGTGTGCAATTGTGTGGGGTGTCTGTAGCGTGTGCATCTCTTTGTCTAATGAGCACAAGGTTTATCGACTCGGTCAGTGTGGTATTGATCATCATGAACTTGTGTTCATGACTCACCGTACTCATGGCGTAAGTGGATAAACCTTCCCATCTTTGTGATTCATTTACTGGACATTTCCTCTCATTTCAGCTTCTTTCTCCCCACGTCCAGCATATCTTTTAACATTGTGGTTAAAATACCTGCTGACATAAGCGCAGCCTTTCATTAAACACAGGCTTTAGCTTTACTAATTAAAGGTTATTGAGGCTTTTTTGTTTTTAATTGCACGTTATACATAGGGTAGGTGGTAGGTAGTGCCCAGCACTCATACACTGCATTTACACCAGATGTTTAGTGTGGTGACTGGCCAGTCGCCCCTCATGCAACCAACTCAGCATGTTTCTTTTTTTTGGAGACCTGCTGAAGTGGTGATGATGGGTATAACTCAGGTTTGCAAAAACATCTAGGAAAACATCCCCTGATTTCAAGTCGAGGGGATTAGACAGCCATTTTTGATGTTTGGGTTAGAAGCTGCAATAGCTGAGATGGTATAAGCTTGATGGTAGCTCTTGTTAAGCATGCAGACAGGTGCAAGAAAAGATTGTCTGTGCATGGTTGTTACGAGCTTCTGTGAGTCCCATGTGTCTTTTCTATTCCTTCATGGACAGAAAAGTGACAGCAGGTCTTTCAGACGTTGAAGTTCATGCACCCCATCCTCTTACAGGAACTGGCTTTTGACACTCTGCACTCTGACTTTCAAAGAAGCCATTGGCAACTTGCCTGCTGTTGTTGCCACAGCAATGTGCCTAGTAGGAATTTGTCCTGCGGTGATGGTGAATGGATTCCTTTTGTTTCAGAAATATGGAAGGTTATTGTCCGCTGTGCTGCTCGACGACCATCGGTTTGATCAAAGGAAGTTTTCGTCACAGACACACACGGATAATACACACTATCACAGGCACCTCATATTGCCAGACTCAAGCCTTCACACTCAGATACTTCCATGAATGTATAATGCACACCATCACAACGGTTACTGAAGGAATGCGTCTAGTTGACAGCTGCCTGTAGTTTTTCTCATTAAATGCACACATTCTCTCCCTTTTGGTTGGTATATTTGATTTCATACTGTGCACAACTTGAGTGATATCACCTGTATTTAGCAGAACACGAAAAGCTGACTCTCTTTCCTGCATTGTTGTTCACAGTTTATAGAGAGTATAAATCCTCTTCTATGCGGAGATGTGATGCTCTGACTGATTACTAAATTTGAGCTAGGCAGTTGTTATTGATGGCATATTGTTGAACACCCAAAAGCACAATGTTTGCAATGTGTAGTGATATGGCAGACAACCACAGAGACCACAATACCCGCCAAGACATAGAAACAAACAACTATATGAGCTGAATGTTTTGGGGCTGTTCAAGTATGTGTAGATATAACAACTGTACATGAACATGCACTTCCCATTGGTGCGAAGTGCTTTGCTTGAATACAGAAAGTTGTAGACAGTAAAGACTGTAGTCTGGAAAGGAATGTGTCCAGTGGGACGATAGTTTGGGTCAACAGCTTATTAGTTTAAGTTTTTTCTGCAATTCTCAGAGCATTCTGAGACTAAATGAGAATCTTTTGTCATGTGTAATCAGTACTTGTTTGTGCAGTGTAACATTTTTATAGAAGTGATCTCCCTACATGGTGTTTCAAGATCCTCGTTTTCTATTCCCTGTTTCTTTTGTAGCCAGAACTGAGAATGAGAAGAATTTTGTTTACCTGTCAATTTAGGGATCTACTGTAAAATGAAAATCAAAACTTTGTCTGGAGGTTTATCCAAGTGTAACAACTTAATAAGCAGATAGTCCAGACACACTGCAGACACAACTTTGATCAGACCAAATCACATCCCGACACAGTCTTATTAAGTTTTAAATCATGAAAAGTAGCAGTTACCCATCTGTCTCCAGTGTAATGAGTGTTTCAAGAAATTCATCCTTTATATGTCGTTTATTTACTCCTTTAAGTATAAATTGCATATCAGGTCCCTTAGATAACTTTAGATAGTCCTTAAAGTTATTAGGGAAATTTTTTCTCAATGTGCTAACTTAATTCACTAAACAAAACTAATAGTCCTTAATTTTTACCCGGTCGTGGACAGAGTCGATGGTCACAGGGTGCATGTAGGTCACAGATGGCGACTCTGGAGTCTATACTCCGGAAGAGTGCTTTCCCAAGCTATCGCCTCATTCAGCTCCCTCTGGGATGAATGCGGCGGAATTAGAAAATGTGTTTTTTGTGTCGGCATGTGGAGAGGCAAGAGAGCAGGGGTGAGATGGAGGAACTCTGTTGGGAATCTCGAAAATGTGAAATTGGGGACAAGGAAAGAAAAAAAGTAGAGGATTTTGGCATTGGATGTTAGAGCTGACAGAGAAATCAGAACTGAAAGTCAGCTTGTTGCTTGAAGAATCTTTATTTCCACTTACTGCAGCACATTCTCTGTTATTTGGTTATCTTCCTCTTTTTCAATGATTTGCGGTGTATTTGTGGGACTTCTCGAGTCTGTAGAAGGTGGGTGAGGTGGCTTTGCCTTTTGCACAGCAACAGAAAGCATTGATGTGTCCTCCAAACAAGTCTTGTCTCTAATCACAAAACATTATGGCTAACTGCTAAAAAGTACTACAAGATTTAGCAGTGCCAACTAAGAATCAAAGTTCCAACCAAAGTTTTAACATACAATGTCAGGAGGTCATTAAAATAATTACAATGCCTCATCTGGAAACCATAAATATATATCCTTTGAATGTGGCTGTAATTCATCAAACCCATGACTCACAACTTTAGAGGAAGTGTTGGAAAATCATCAAAGGCAGTTAAATATCCTGAAGTCAATCTGGAAATTTGTAAAATTTGGTTTTGCAAACCCTCCAGCAGTTGTTGAGATGATTCAATGGGAACTGATGTGGTGAGTAGATTGATCATCATCCCCTGACAGTAACTTATACAGTGATGGTAAAGTGCAATAAAAATAGTAATAATGCTAGATTGTCTGGGTCTGAAGGTTTCAGGGTGGAAATGTGGTTTTAAATGCTGCTGGACCTAACAGGTACACTAAAGTTCTTGTTTTCTCATGTTGGTAGAAGTTTAATTTCTCAGATGCTCTGCTTTATAGCTGTAATTATTCAGCTATAATTCAGCACTGCACTATTACATGCATTAAAAGTATGGTGCAGATGTATATTTAAACCTCACTTCATGTTTTTACAGGTAAAGCATCAAAAGAAAATTTTAAAATTCTAATGAGAATCACACTAAAGAGACTCTGATTGTATCTGTCAGACACTTTCTCCCAGATAAGGCAATGTCCACATCATCTACATGCTTTCTTCATTATGTTAAAGAAATATTATAAAAAAAAGGGAGCGTATCTGCTTGGAAAGGGGGACAGGCATGTCTGTGGAAAGGAGGTGAAAGACAGATGCTCCAGCTCTGTAAGGAGACGTAAGATGACACCAGCTGCCAGATGGGGGAGAGAGAGTGAGATTTGTTTGCTCCGATTCATCCTCCACCTCCCCTCCTATTTTTTTCTGTTCGCACTGAAAAGTTTTTGCCCTTTTCTTAGTAAGCAAGGTTTTCTTTCTCTCTTTGATTTGTTTATGTGGGAAACAGGAAAATTGCTGTTGGGGATTTTCTACTTTTTTTTTACAATTCTACATTTTGAAAACAATTACCAAAGAGCTAAGCTTCTGTTTTTAAAGAGAGTTATCATTTTGAAGTGCAACATTAACTCAAAAAGAAAAGGACATGTAGTCTCCAACAGGAAGAGCTCTCTCATTTGCCTGTTGTCAAAAGGTTGGACAAGTGAGGGAGTTTGGAGAAAGATTCTGCTGACTGTGTCTGCAGTTTTCCTTCCGTTTTCTGCCTTTTTCACACTGACCCTTTCGATAGTGACCTAATTTTCTGACTGTACATGATTAATTATGTATGACTGTGAAAGGCTACTGACCTTGTTTTGCTACATAAAGCAGGAAGTTTTTACTCCTACTTCTCACTTGCAGAGACTCATCTTTAGTGTGCAAATACGCACACAAAAAATAGGGTTTTATGTCATAAAAGGGTTAGGGTTAGCTTGTTTGCAGTTTTTCCCCTGTTCCATCCGTCAACCACGAATACATTTGTTGAGATCATCCTTCATGGCAGACCCAATTATAGTATATAAAAGTTTGTTTATCTGTATGATTGGGTCATATTCAGACTTTGTCTTCTGGTCCTCATGGGAAAAACTGTTGACACAAAAGCTCTCAGAAGTGTTTTTATAAATGGAAATCCAAATAACAAGAAATTTGTTCTGTTTTAAAACTAACAATGGAGTCCTTTCATTTTTAGTACTGGTTGATAAGCAGTAACAACATGCTGGGCGAAATTGTTTGTGGTGTCCTCTGCCAGTTCCTGTCTGGTTCTACGGTTAACCCGGTTTCTAAAGTGTCTCACATTCATCCTCTCCTAACAATGGGGGGAACGGAGGGAAAACAAGAGGGGACACAGCCCAGCAGGGCAAGGATACATTGTGCTTGAGACAGATCATAGTCCTGATATCTTTATTCTGAGTTTGAAGACATTATAGTTTGGTGAGAATGTGTTTTTGGTTTTTCTGGGTTTAATCAGAGTACTCTTTGTGTTTATTGAACTAACCTTGTGAGCTGCAGCATGGGAACTGTGTATCCAAGTGGTTTTGTTCAGCTAAATTTTTCATTGGATCCGGCTCTCTCACCGCTGGAGAATACAGTGCTGTGATATGGATTTTGGGTTTGGCTGCAGTCTGTGCAGATTCTCAGGTCAGGTAAAGGTAAAACACTTTGACCTTCTGTTGTGGCCCTGATAATTCCATTACATCGTACTTGGTTTTGAGGATTTAACAGTGCAAGCAAAAACACTATCAGAGGAAGACATGGCATTCATATGGCCATCATTAAGCTTTTAAATTGCTGCTCAGACAGAGGAACTATCTTTTGAGTTCAACAGCAGGGTTGACAAGGCTTATTTTTGGACCATAGTTAGCTTGAAACACACTTTCTGGTGAACCATTTATTTAGGATAATACAAACATATATACAGGCAGATCTTGTCATAGAGTTTCCCAGTTTTGGATACTTTCCAAAGTTCGGCTATGAAATCAGCTTGGGAAAGCTGTGGGGCCCCTAAACAGGATGAGTAGAAGAGAAAGAGAGAGAGAGAGAGAGAGTGAGAGAGAGAGAGAGAGAGAGATACAGAGTAAGAGAGAGAGAAAGAAAGAGAGAGAGAGAGAGAGAAAGAGACTGCAAAGCCCAGATAAAATTCCATTGTTTATTTGCCTGACCTTCTTTTCCCCTCCCCCTCTCCATACATCCTTGCTTAACATCAGCCCTTCCTCGTTTACTTCTCCAGTATCCAGTCAAAGACCTGTCAGGGTCCGTCAGTACGAGGTAGTGTGTCAGTCACTCTGAAAACCCCGAATAACTCAGTGTAAGATAATGCGTGTCCTATCAGTTGACCCAGTGTGCTTGAAACAAAGTGGCATTTTGATAATATTTGCTCCAATCTTATGACTGTAAGCTGTGGAAGAAGGACGAAAGAAACAAAACCAGAACCTTTAAACACAAAAATGTTTTATCCACTATTCCCAAGTAATAATTAGCTTTTGACATCACCAGAAGAGCCAAGATCTCAATTCACACAATAGTATGACGGTATACAAGCATATCTTGACTCCTTGATTTTAGACTGGAAGGATTGCACTAGCAGTTAAGCTACATCTGCTAGAATGAAAGAAAAGGAGAGGGGAAAATTAGAGAGTGAAAACAGCAAGGGGAAAAAAAATCTGTTAGAGAGAGCTGGCTAAAGCTGCAGCGGTGCATGAAATTGATTGCAGACGAGAGTGTGGTTTGTGCACCATGGGACAGGGTCTTTAACTCACTGTTGGTGCAAGAGAAAAAAAAAAACATCATAAAATTAAAATTTTGAGCCTTTGTTTTTCATTTTGATGGTAATTCTAACACAATAAAAAAAAGTTTATTTACCCTGTTATGTCATTCGACTGCTGATAACATTGAAATGCAGTTTGGAGTACAAGCAGCTTTACCCTTTTTTGGTATAATGAAACATCAGGAAAGAAAGCAAAAAAACCCAATCTGCTTGCATGATGATGTCACATTGTTAGCTCTTTTTGCAGGGCCGGACAGAGGAATGAAAAGACAGGGGGATAGATGGGAGGATGAAATCTTTATGAGAAGCAGCTGTTGGCAAAAGTCCGGCAAGCAGGGTTCTAGGGCAGTGAAGGAAAAGCTAGCTAACTGTTCCAAGATGAATTAGACAGCTAAAATTCTGCTGCAGTTCTGGGAGCAAAATATCTGCTTTGCGTCACTGATTTAAGCCTTGACCACCCCATAAATGAAAGCAGGTCAATGCTATTTTTAAAGTAAACAAACTAATTTACAATACTTTTCGAGGTGAGAAGTGTTATGGGTCCCAAATGCATGCACGGTGTCTTATGACCTTTAGTCTCTAAACCAATAGGATTACAGGATCTTTCAATAGGGTTTAAAGGCAGATACAGATGTTTTGGCCTCTGCCAGCTTGAAGAATGTCGGTTCCCAATAGAACATTTAAGCTAAACTGTTTGCCAGCTGGTCAGAGTTGCAGCAGCTATTACGGTAATTTTCTGTGGTCCTGTTTAGACTTTCCCAACTTTTCTAAAGTTGTTTGCTGGCAGGTCATGTATGCAGCTAACTATGTATGCATTCTAGCGTAAACCTGTTTTGTATCCTGTGCTTAAGGATTTACAAAACCTATTGTTGGTTTATTAGTATGTCTGATATTAACAAACTAGATTGCGTCATTAGATGATTGCATTAATCAGGGCAAGGCCTCACTTCACTGTGAAGCCTAAACGTATTTAATTCAATTCAATATTCCTTCCTGTAGTAAATATGGGACTTGTGTTTAGAAAGTTCAGTGTCAAACTTGGTGTCCATCCGCTGATGGAAATCTCCTGCAGGGTGTCTTATGCAACTGATTCTTGACTCTGGTGCCCTGTGTCTGACCTCACTGCTGTTATTTCTTTTGTCAGTTAATGCCTTAAGGCATTTAGATCTGTGTCCTATTCAACAGAATAAAAAGAACATTCACCAGGTGGTAATTCAATTTTTTTAAGCAAAAAAAAAAAAAGGTACCTTCCAAGCCCAGGTAGTACTCTTTATCGAAATAGCAGTATCCAACAGGCAACCAGTCACCCAGCCGAACAATACCACTTCCGCAATGTCCATGGTCTGTCACTGGCAGAACGGGGGCAGGGCAGGTGGAGGCCTTTCAGGTCAGAGTTTAGCCATGATGTTTTTACAGGCCTTAGCAGATGGCTTCCCTCAGCCTCTGCATTGTCCTGGTAGCCATCTTGCTCTGGCTGTCAGGGTTAACAATAGTTGTCTGTAACTGTGGAGGACAAAAATTCTTTGCAGCTCCAGAAAATTGTCTTCTTAGCCACAAATGGTCAGCATTGTCAAAATGTACTCTTGTTACAAGATGCTTACTTGCGTGTGATATATTGAAGCTTGTAAATCGGCATCATGCAGTAATAAACCAATTAGCATTTTTTTACACCGCAAACTTCACTGAATAGCAATCTCTGTTTTGCAGTTTTTCCCAGCATAGCATTATACTTTTATATTTTTTTGCAGTATCTACTTTCCTTTTTGGCATTGACAAAATCTTCTCATCTTCTTCTCTTAGATTTTTACAACCCTTTCCACCTGTGACATTCTACATTAACACAGGGGAAAAAAAAAAAAAATTCTGTACTGCGTTCCCCAACTCTTTTTTTGTGCTCATTTCTGTGTTGAGTTTTGGTAAGAAGAAAAAATGGGAGGTGGGAAGAAGAAAAAGAAATGGATGTTTCCCCTAAAACATGTGACCTCTGTTCAGCTCACAGCTGAAAATAATTTGGGTCTACAGGCCAGTGGATGGATGGCTGATGCAAACCTCCTCTTCTCAGGGGGGTAAGAGCCTGAGCTGATGGCTTGCTGAAAGCAAACCTTGAGCTTCAAACCTAAAACCTGACATATTGACCATTTATCAGACTTCTTTTACGACAAAACTGTGACTTTTACACAATAAGCACTTATTTTATTATAAACAATAGTCAAGAAACTGAATCACAAGCCAAAAACTCCATAACATGGACCCACAGCCAATTATGTTGTTAGTCCAGGGGAGGGTTTGGTTTTGCTGCTTTTTTTAATGTAATCTACTCAAATTGTGGCTCTGTTCTGACGTGTTTTATCAATAATTTGGAAAACAATTTGTGGAATTCTGTAGAATTAGGTTAACATTCCCTGCATGGCCAAGAATCAGGGGATTGAGATGTCAGGGTTAATTAATGCATGGTTTTTGAGAAAGAGCTGATGGCTGCACAAAGGTGTGGTTAAACTATCACGTTCCAGTAAAGTATGTGTAAGCTGGTACTTTGCGTAGGTATGTGAAGGTGTGTTTCAATATGAGGTTACTTAAAATTAACAAAAGCTTGTAATACTGTACTAATACTCTGAATTTACCAAGGGAAGAAAATGTGAATAGCGGCCAACAGTAGGGTAGCCCATATTTTCCCCTCTTCTCTTATGTTAACCACATCTGTGCAACACAGAAAGGGCACTTCAGTTGTTTGCCAGGCCTGTAAAGGCTGTAAATGAATCACTTTGATTTTACATGGGTGGTCTTACCATGG
>CAAE01010648.1:0-10270 GCA_000180735.1 Tetraodon nigroviridis | reverse complement strand
GCCCCACACACACACACACACATACACACACATAACCTTCACTTTTTTTTTTTTTTTTTTAATATTCTTCCATTCTGGACCCTGATTTTTATATATTACTATCTAAAGTAATATTGGGACAACTGTTTTGTGAAAAATTATACACCATTCCAACATCAGTGATATTCATCCCGTAGTAATTACGTTCTGACACACACCTGTTTTTGATCCTGATCGACCTGGAAGAATTTAGCGTTATCAAATCAATAATTCAAACCTAAAAAAGATCGAAGTAAGCGAAACCAAGGGGGACCATTTTCAGGACTCCCACCCCTCACATCCACAACACAGAGACCTAAAAATGGACCCCCCAAATAAAAATACACACTTCAATCCCTGCTTTTCTAAATGAAACAGACATGAAGCAGAGCTGCTGCAGGACACACGGAGAGTTTACGGCACTTCATTGTTGCCACAGAAACCCAGGCTGATGTAGCCAACGTGTCTGCCGGGTGCAGCTGAGACGGCAACGTTGGCCTGAAAGTCGACATCTTGATTTATTCTGACCAGCATTTTTTACTTTCCCGTCTCCACGGTGACCACAGTGAGTGGGTGGGCGAGCGTGATTTTGTGTGTACTGAAGAACCTGATGGGTGATGGCACCAGCATCGCAGTGCCGCCGCTGGGCACACGTGTACGCAGCCGTAAATATCAAAGATCTTTTACCCAAACCTCAACGACACGTCCAAGCAATATCTCGTCCAATCTGGACATGGCGCTTGGACACACACACACACACACACACGCTCATAAACACCAGCAATGAAGAATGTCAGAATGTCATGTTGAGTAAAAACATTGGCAGCGTCAACCCGTTCTGGCAGCTGCAGCTTCTGTAACAGCACACACACACACACACACACACACACGCACACACACACACACACACAAATGCAGAAATGGTCAAAATGATCTAAATCCTTCCTCTGGTCCATTGTTGTCAGTGTTTATACCGCAGGCCCAAAGTCCAGGGAAGATTATGCAAATGCTAGAGGTAAAAGTAAAACTCACTTTTGTTGTCTTTACACTTTTTAGAGTTGTTCCTTAGCGTCTTCAGTTTCCTCTGGACATTTTCTGCTGCAGCGCTCTGCACTCACATCAGCCTGTCCAGCTCGCGTCCTCGCTGTTTGACAGCACGAGCTCCTCGCCCATGCCTTTCTTCTCCTGTTTTAGAGTTAAACTGGTTCAAACCACAACTAAAAAAACAAACTGCAGCTCGCAGCATCACAACACAATGCCTTTCATGCCAAAGCAAATTATAGGCTGTTACACAGGGAGCACCTACAGGCACACAAATCAACAAAACAATATAGAAACGGTCTAAATACTTCTGATCTTTGTGTTTTATTTTACTTGTTTAACCTGAAGAGTCGCCAATGTAAAAACAAGAGCCATAATTCTGTTTTGAAGTGCTTTAAAATTACTTTAGAAAATTGTGTGTAAACTTCGTATTCATCCTTTAAAGTTCTACACACCATGGTGTTACATCTGTTATATGTCAGATGGAAATTATTGAACATTAATTGGAATCATTCCAAGCTTTTTTAAAAATGTCATTTTGCACATTTTGTAATCTATTTCTCTCTGTTGTTTTAAATCTACATAAACATTTTTCAGGAAGCAGGAAGGAACCTGCTGTCATGTCACACACTTCACCAGGCTTCTCCAGCCCCTCATCCCCATCATTTGGGGAACACTAATGTCTTAAATGAGAGCTACAAAGACAGGATGTCTCGCCATTTTCTGCTTACCCACTGTTTCCCCTCATTGCTGCTGAGCCGCCAAATTAGCCTGATCCGCACACAGAAATTAAAGACCAGATGTGACGTTTGCTTATTCGATTGCAGCCTCAGGTAGATGAGGGAAAATACAGTAAAACAATTGGATGAAAACATTCAAAATATGTACAGTATGAAAGAAAAATCCAAAACATTTCAGTCACTGAATCTGCAGAACCTGACTTGATTCGGCAACAGTGGGGCAGCTAATTGTTTGATTCTGTTAGAAAGAGTGAGAGTGTTTGGTGTTTGTGTGTGATTCCGCCAGGGAAGTTAACAGCCGCTGTAAAATGGCCACTGTTCTTGTGTGTGTGTGTGTGTGTGTGTGTGTGTGTGTGTTGTGTGTGTTTCTCTTCACTCGCTTTTTTTTCTCCTATGAGAAGCAATTTGCCCCATGCTCGGGCTAGGCAATGAGCAGATGCTACCATTGTAAATTATGATGCGAGAGGCCATAATAAAGAGTTGATAAACACAGAATTACTGCTGGGCCGTGGGCTTTCGAGCGGGGGGGAAGGGGTGAGAGGAAAAGGTGTATTTATGAATGGAAAGGGATATACCAACGATCGTGTGACACTGTCACACACAGACACACACAGTCACAATTCTACAGTTTTCTTAAACTGGAGAAAACAAAAAAAACAAAACCCACACATTTCTGGTGTCACACACTAGAGAGATTAAGCCATGAAGTCCCGCTGTAAACCAGCAAATCAAGAAAAAACAGCAATATCATTATGCTCTCAATAAATAAATAAATAAATAAATAAATAAATGGGTGAAGGACACAGCAGAGAGGTGTTTCCAACTCTGCCACAGAAGCACATTGTGAAGAGCAGATGGGAAAAAAACCCCGCTGGCCCCTGCAAAAAGTGGATTCAGGCGGTCTGAATATGAAATAAACTTTTATAACCTCACATTTTCAATTTGATGCTGCAGGTGAGTGTCAGATAGAACAGCCTTACAGTCCAGACATCCCAATTTCATCACAACATGTCCAAATTCTTCATAACAGCAAACAGCATTACAATTTCTCACAAAAAGAAAACCAGTGTTTTCTGACTGTAATATTAGTTTTGATGCAAAAAATGCAAAAAAAATCCCAGATAACTGCAGATTTGTGGGGAGATCTTTGCTGACGTCGACAGTTGTGCTGCTGCTGCGACAGATTATTGGCGCCTGAATATGCAGGTGTAGCAGGAGGATGCTAGTAAGAAATGGTAAACTGTATTTTATCAACACAAAACATGACATCACCAATCAAATATATCAAAATCTCAGAGATACGATCCAAACCAGCCAGACGGCTCGACAGCGAACAGAAAATCAGGGGAACACGCTGAGAGCAGCAAACACAGACACCAGTGTCTGCACATTATACGTCATTGTTTTTGCTTTTCCGGGGATTCCGCATAACGTGGTATAATATTTTAAGCATTTCAGTGTTGCATTCAGGATGCTTCAGAAAAAAACCCCACAGAGTTCTGTGTTTTTCTCTTCGTGTTGGTGCAGAATATTGTTTTGACACTGATGTGCATCATTGGCCTTTGAATTCTTGCGCTTATTTCTCCGTGTTCCCCCCAGTGCGCTTTCCCCTTCCTGGCTGGGGGTCTGTTTTGATGGCAGTGTACGCTGGGAGAGGCTTGTAAATGCTATGACCTCTGACTCATGAGGGACCCGTATGTGTGAGACAGCGAGAGCAAAGCCGTGTCCCCAGGACGCTAGTCAAAGGCCCTGCGACGCCGACCCTTTGAAATACTTGTTCGACTTGTAGTGTGTTTTTCTGCTTTGCTCCCTCCAAACAGCTCTGGTTGCAGCCTGCGTTTGACGTCTGTTGGACGTTTTGCTCGAGCCTTTGTCAGGCAGAGAAGAGACCACAGTGGACGTGCGCTCGCGTTCTCGTAAAACCTCCTCGGAGGAATCGAAAGAAAGGAAGATGGAGGGGAAGGCGAGAGGGAGGATAAGACGGAGGACAGAGAGAAAGCGAGTATATAAAAAAAGGGAGAAAGAATCTTCTCCCTTTGGCAACAGTGCTAGCATCTCTTTCATGTCCCTCCATGCTTGGATCTGAGAGTCTCCCAGCTGGGCCTGGTGTGCGTGTGTGCAGCTAAGTGCTGGCTAATTTCCCCTCGGATCTCCCCGCCGCAGCCTCTGATTTCCCCCAATCAACCGCCCCACCAACACTGGTGCAAAAAAAAAAAGAAGAAAAAACTACGCCGACTGTAAGAAGTGGGGATGGTCGGAGGGAAGAGGGGAGGAGATTCTAAACAAGTGACTCTGAAATGCAGACAGTGCAGTATTAACTTAGCAGAGGGTGGAAAAAAAGAGCTCAGAGATTTATCAATGCAGTCGGTGAGGAGAGCAGAGGCGCAGTAATTACTTCTGGGTTTGTGACCCTGAGTATCTGCATATGCACTTTAGGAAAACAAACTTCAAAATGGGCCAAGATGTCGCCTAGACTAAACCTCAAAGAGAGCAAATGCAGATGGAAGACACTCGACGGCGTTTGTGGTGTCTCTACCTGACAAATATTTGGGACCGCTTTGAGAGGACCCGTCAGTGTGTGTGTGGAGGTCTCTGCAAGTGCGTCTGCATCTGTTCAAACGTTTTCTAAATTCCAGAAGGAGTGCTGGGGAGACTTTTCCTGGAGTCTAACACGTTGAAGACGTCAGATCTTATTAATCCAGATGGGATCTAGGACCTCAAACACGTACAGCAGAATGTGATCAACACAAGTGCACCGGCAAAAAAATAAAGAAAAAGAAATTAAATTCCCAGAAATGGAAACAGAAAAGAAGATAACTAGTGTTGACTAAAGTATTCAATTTAGATCACCATCTCTCCACCACACCGACCCTGCTGAAGCCAGATTCCAGCAGCAAACAATGTATTTGGAGCCTTTCTGTTTTCAGATGAAACAAACTGTGTGTTTCCATAAGGCAGAAGAACAACACGGCTATATTTAGAAGTTTTATAGTCCTGATCTTTATGTGCTGTTAGGTGAGGGTTTCTGGTTTTATGACTCCCCATTTTCATTTTCTTCAATTTCTCCTTCATCGGGATTCTTTTGTCTTTTATTAACTGTTGATACTGTGACTTACTGGAGCTGGGACCAGGGAGAACAATGGCTGTCCCCCATTCGATGACAATGCACTTTTTTCTGCCATTAATCTGAAATCTGACGTGCTGCAGGCGTCGATACCTAACTGGTCCGTAGTCTTGTTCAGGAGGATAAACGAGGAGGCCAGGACGATCGCAGAGACGATTCAGAGATGATCGCACAGAAAAATCATCTGACCTGGAGACTCAATCTGTCTCAACGCAATAAAGAGACAGACAGCATCAGACTGACTGTACATGGTAAATGGTTATCATGATCCCTTCCATTTTGGAAAAAAATGGATATGAGCTTTTGTCTGCTAAAAATCTGCTAAAAAAGTGTCATATTTTGTACTTTTTATATCAATTCTCGGCACATCAAACAGAAATGATACATTCTTTTAGCGGAAAGATGACGAGGAAGCACAATGCCTGTGAGCATGAAACACACACACACACACACACACAAAAGTACAACAGATTCTGCTTCCAGCCATGACCGAGTTTAGAAGGAGAACACGTTCCAATGCAAATAACAAAATGGCCGCCTTTCATCAAGCCATTCTGGGAAAGAAAAAGAAGAAAGTGATGAGACATATGTCTAAATCTGCGCTCGCAGCAAGCCTTTTGATGTGCCAGAAAATGCCCTGGGGTTGGATGATAGACAATGTGGGCGCCACGGTGTGTCTTTTCAAATGTGGTTGTTGTATTTTTATCTGTTTTCTACATTTAGGGGACACTTTTCACACAAACTGGATCATGCATAAAATGCATAATTTCTGCGCAAGATGTTTTGCTGGTCTGTGCAAACAATAGTGTGTTTATGCCAAATATGGGGAGCACACTGAAGGGTGAAATGTAACAAAAAATATGAAATTGACTGCAGCTACTGTAAGCCATTATTAGGCACTGAGGCACCATGTAGACAGCCAATTACTGCACTCGCTGCTGCTGCACGTCCGGAGCGCAGAAAGGAAACATTATTCCATAACAGAGCTGCCATTGTCCTTGAGCGGACCAAAATCGGACGGCTTCAAACTTCTGTCAATAAACTGTAGAAGTTGACTTATATAAAACAGCTTTCAACAAATCAGGCAAAAATGTTTCCGAAAATGTCTTTTGGTGCTCTGATGGGAATGATAGCTGCCATTTCTGGTTTTGCACGGTCCATTAACAGGCTGGCCAGCTGTCAATGAATGTGTCTTTTCAGTTGCAGCCAATGAGCACCTCCGTGTAATGCAATTAAGAACAATGTCAATACTGCGCTGCGATTGGTCAAGAACAACAGCAAAGAGCGCCGAGAAGCGGCTCTACCTATGGAGAGATAATTAGCACACGCTGGTCTTTCACACACAAACACACACACACACAGTCAGCAGTTGCACTTGTTTAATCATTACACATCTGTACATTAGAGTCTCCAGTTCAGATCTGTAACATTTTAACCAGTTCACTGTAAAAACTCCTGAATTTTCTGACCTCAGAATTCTCCAGAGGTCCTGGAGGGACCTGGAGGACTTTGCTCTTAGGACTGGTACTGTGAGATCAAAAACAAACAGCCCGAGTTGGGTTTTCATTGATGGTTGCAAAGCAGCATCTAAGCTGTTAGGTAATGTGTCTAATGGTCTGTTCGGTGAGGTGGACGAGGTTAAAGAACCTTGCAGCGCTTGCATTTACTGTCAGAACGAGCATGGACAAGACTGCCAGCGAAGATGCTGCAGAAGTTGTTCTCCTCCAGGAACTAGAGGTCTTTTTGTTTCCAGGCTGCTCATATATCCATTTCTGGGCCATTTTTCTTGATGTGACATCTGAAAAATGCCTAAAGGGGTTTTCTTTAAACCTTATTTCTGCAGTCACACATGAATATTAGTTGAACTTTTTTTTTTTGCCATGTTAGCAGTTTAGTTAAAATTGTTTTTTGTTTTGTTTTTTTTGAAACAAAAAAACCAGAATGTTGTGTGCAAACACACCAAATGGTACCACGCACTATAATTCAGTAAAAGAAAAATAATCAAGAAAGAGCTCACAGCAAGGTCTGCGAACTATCTCCAGTAACCAGGTTGTCATTTGGGGAAGGCAAGTTATTGAGTTATTCCAAATGTGGTTTTTGCTGCTTTGAGCAGAATTAAACTATCATGATATATAGATGTGAAAGCAGACGTGAGGCAAGTCACATGACGGAAAGACCTTTGTGAAATACATACAGAAACCATAGCTACAGGAGTGTGTGTCCGTGTGTGTGTGTGTGTTGGGGGGAAGGGACTGGTAATTAACAATGACATCTCCTGAGCCAGGTCTAATCAGTGCACTCTTCTTGTCACATGCTATATTTATCCATCCTCTTCATCGCTCTATCATAGTTATTATTGCCTGGGCCCTGTCTTTATTTACGTCCTTCACTTCCTAATGCTGCTCCTGCCTCCCCCTTTGTTTTTCTTTCTCTGTCTATTTCTCCTCCGGACAGTGACACAAAGACAACGTTGCCACAGATTCTTCAACTCACATTAAATTCTCCAGAAATCTGTGGTTTTTTCTTGTTTTATCCCTGAGAGATGAACACGATTGATGGTTTAATCAGGCTACAGAAAAGCTTTGTTAATTGGAAAATTATGTTAACACTTATTTGACAGTAAAGGGGTAGAATTTACTACATATGGTATATGCAAGAACTCAAGGTTAATTGGCTTTTTTTGTAATTTTTAGCATAGAGATTACATCTTTCTTGATACCATGGTTACTACATTAGGCTCAAATTAGTTTGTGCTTTATTTGCTAAAGAGAAACCCGTGTGGAGCGCTTCTTGGTACTTCAGATTTATTTATGGACTTTTGCACTTTACAAAGCAGGTAAATTAAATTCTGACTTAAGATGGCCAAAAAAAAAAAATCCCACATTTTTGAAGACCAATATTTAACAATGGGAAAAAGTAAGAAAAAAATCTGTGAAATGTGTTTAAATTATCATGAATAAAACAAACAAGAGTTTAAAAAAGATTAAGCTCCGAGTTTAGACAACATGCGGAGCCTCATTAAACCAAATATAGCTATTAAAGAACTCAAAGGTGCCTAAAAAGCACTACAAAAGGTTCTTTTAAAACAAGTACTAATAAAAGTAATCAGATTTCTAGACTGGAACAGAGGAAACATCATGAGGAGATCATACACAGCTATGTTTGCACACTGACCACCAGAAGGCAGGGTTGTAGCACCCTTAGAAACCAACATAGTAACCCCCACACAGAACACACACACACACACACACACGGATAGCCCCCCAACCCACAGGGCCTCGCGTGTAAGTGTGTCTGGCAGTGATAGGGGAACATGATAACCTCGTCATAGTGCAGGTCTGAGGGCTTGAACAGGCTGGAACATGAAGTTTCAGCTCTGCCAATTACACACACCTACACACACATGCACACTGGCCTCACGCCACACACACATTTGGACCTAGCTTCACACTCCTTCACATCTGGAATATGAGTGTTTGCTGCTCTAAATATCAGGGCCCCTAATTCTTATACGTCACTGAAGGGTCAGAATGTGGAGTGAAAAGTCTGTCTGGTTTTTCTGACTTTCCGAGCAGCTGAATGCAGAGAAAGCAGCTGTGTTTATTCCTGGTGATGCTGCAGTAACACGGTTTAGGCAGTAACAGCAGTTTTATTTTTGTATTTGTTTTATTCTTCTCTGTGGCAGTTCATAAATATTGTCGGACATCTTTGTGGGCGAGGCTAAAACACAAAAATGAACTGAGGATTTCTGAATCCCCTCATTGGCTTGATCATTGGCAGAACGTTGTGCTGGTTTATGATGAATACATTTTATTATGTGACAGCACTCCAGACGTTTCCTGTACCAAAAATTGTAGGCACACACGTTCCCAAACTGTCGGGAATCAAAGAGATGGCCTCGTGATGCTCCTTGACCTGAGGTAATGAAACTATTTTTAGCTGGCAGGCCTGTGCCTTACCTTTTTCTGAAACAAAGACCGTCAGATGAACTTTGTGACTCTGTCCGTAAATTATCTTTTGTTATTGTTCCCGGAAAGTTCCGGGGTGCTTTAATCCCACTGTCATGTGATGGTGACATGTGCTGAAAATGATCAGATGAACTTGCATGTAAATGAGTATTTGCAGCATAAAACTGCAGTTATAAAGAAAGATATGATATTTATTTGATATGGAAATGTTTATACATATGCATTGCAGTTTATTAATTATTCATATTGTCTTGTTTTTTTTGGTCTGTGATATACATTATGTATTCTCTTCTTGCGACAGATGCGTCTTTGAAATAGGAGGAAGAAAGAGGTAAGGAGAAAAAAAGGAAGGATCAGTTGGCGCCTCTGCGCTTTGAACGTACAGCAGAAGTGAACGCAGGAAAAACTTCATTATATGGTGCGTCAGTGACAGGAAATGGCTGACAGCACGATGATAGAGAGTTTCATATTTTTTGAGAGAGAGAGAGAGAGAGAGAGAGAGATTATGTTTTTCTTTTTTTGGGCCACCTCTGTTTCATGTTTGTCGCTAAGAAAAACAAAGACACCGCATTTGTGCACACACATACACACACACACACACACACACACACACCAACCATTGGTAGACATTCTAAGTCAGTGTTTTAATCGCCTATAGCATGTTTGTGAAAACTATGATGCAGGTTTGGTGTTTTAACTCATTTACAGGGACTTACTAAATACACCTAATGATGCAGATCTTGGACTCATGGTCAGTGATAGTACCTGGGGTCGAAGAATGTCTGAGCTCCAAAGTGCAATGTTCCCATAATGTTTCAGGTTGGATGGCACGTTTAAACGTATGTTATGTTTCAAATGATTTTGCTACGTCTGAATATTTCGGAAACTGAACTGATGCATACCAATGACGTGGCACAAAAAATAAGGGGCAGCTGCTAAATATTCTCAGTAATCTTTTTCTTCTATTTATCCTCTTGATCATTCATACTTTCAAACCTATCAGAAGCTAAGACTGATGTGAGACTTGAGTAAAAAAAAGTCCTCATTGTAGATTTTTACCAATATGTCTGCTGCTGTCTGCGTTAAAAAGCCAGTTTGAACAGAATAAAGAGCATCGTTGTTGTTTAGAACTCTATAGCAGCAGCAGCAGCAGCAGCATCGTTTGACTCAGTAAACAAAAAAAAAAAACAACTTTCAGACAAAGTTTCTAACTACAGTTAAATTCATAACGGTAGTTTGCCAGTTTGCGGGGTCATAGTGTGTGTTTTAACTGCCCACTGCCTTTCATGTGTGCTTTTGTAATGGTACACTGCCATGCTGATGTTGTGAAGTCCCACTGGGAAATCTGACTGTGTGTGTGTGTGTGTGTGTGTGTGTAG